>VOMN01121371.1:0-132990 GCA_014899125.1 Orchestia grillus
TTACGAGGCCCGCCGCTCCGCTAACTATAGCACATTAAGGCTGTCGAGGCGCCCTCCCAGCGCTGCTGTCTGTGAGAAAATACAGCTCCGAATATCATCACACAGACTCGGGCTGCCGCTGTGAGTGTCATGCCGAGGAATATCGCCATGTATATATGGCGGTGTCGTACCCGGCTGCGGTAAACATGTCGTTCAGTGAGGTGAGGGGCATGGCATGTTCTCATTACTATCACCTCAGACGCATTTCAGGGGGGACTTTATTCAAGCGACCTAATGAATTCTAGATGCTACCGTCTAATTTGAAGTGGTTATACAAATGGAAGTCTTAATTCACCGACGACGTTCTTTTAGTGAAGTTGAAGGGTGCGTTTTCGATTCTTTTGACCGTATTAACGCAGAAAACTCGTGAAATGACTTGTTCAAGTGGGTCTTAATTTTACTGGTATACGATGTTCATTGCTTAAAAATGCTTGTTTATATACGGTACATCTTAAGTAAAACAATGGTATTTTCAGAATAACTGATCATGGTTGCCTTTTCTCACGAAGTCTTGCTAATTAGTAATACGGCCCAGAGATTCTAGACCAGGGGATTTTCTCCTATTTATATAATTCCTAAAGAAGGTGCAAAAGTGAAATATCTATATATTAATACGCTTGTAACTATCCGTGTCACACTTTGCAGTACATGCAGAACATCGCAGTATATGAATAACTGTATCTATGATGCGCGCACCAGCTACAGCACTGGCGTGTATAAAAGAAAGCATTGTAACTGAAATTTCTCTAAAAAGCAGTTGAACCGTTTTGCCCTCCCAAAGCAATGGAAGAGAGAAGAAGATTGCAAAGAGAAGCAGCAAGAGAGCGACAGAGACGTTTAAGGATTTAAATAAAAAAAAAATCCGGGTCCGTATTCCCAAACTAATGGCAAGACGGTCAGATAAGGCAGTCGGTATCAGTGATACTGAAAATAACCATGTCAAGAGTTACCGGTAATTCAAGGGCATCTTAAGAATTGAATATGTTTTGTCCCGCCATTTTTGGCGGGATTTGTCTGCTGGTGTAAATAAATACGCCAATGGCACTATTTGGAACAGTGCCTAGGAACTGGACGATATTATAGGTGCCAGAATGCACTTTCCAGGCACTCGATATATGTATAGAGAGGGGCAAAAGTCATTTCACTATTTTGGACATATATTACGAGACACTAATGCAGATTTAAAAAAGAATACATTAGAAATTAAAGAAAAAATTGAGAAGTTTTATTATTTAGATTGGATATTCTTTAAATGTTGTCCATTATTATTTAAGCACAAGTGTATTCTATGTACAGTATTTTCCCTGAATTTTCCAAAACATTTAGTTATTCTATTCATTCTTCGGATGATGTTGTTTTAACTCATGGAAAGTATTAGGCAAACTGATGTGAACCTTTCCTTTGAGGCATTCCAATAGGAAAAAATCTGCAGGGATTCAATCAGGTCAGGTGCAGGGATTTATCAGAATTTGATCATGGGGACCAAAGTCCTTTCTTTGTTGTTGGCCTGCATGCAAACTCTAAAAAATGTGATGCCGGAATTTTATAAGGAAACAGTTTTAAATCTTTCTTAGGGGGCGTTACAATGATCTTCGGGAAATTTCTAGTTGAGTGGAGCGGTGCCTAGTCGATGTTCATAAATCTGCTGGAACATTCAATGAAACACGTTGAATTACACATGCATTTCGTACCGATCTCTGTCTATACCAGAGTGTTCTTTGTCTGTTATTGAACCGAAATATCTGAATTTTGAAATGATTGAAATAATGAAATTTTTGGAAGGGTTTTATTGATTAAATATTCTAACCAAGTTTTTCTGTACTGCAACTAACGGTCCATTTCGTAAGAAATAACTTTCCACTGTTTCGCTCATTAGTCCTTGCTGTATTTCTGGATTTATGGGTTATAAGAATTGTGTAAATTTTGATTACAAAATATTCTTCAAACCCGTATCATTGATACGCTATGAAACTCAAGATTATTTCTTCAATTTTCTGTGTAATGAATTTTTGTAGCTATATTGGTCACCGTGTAATAAATATTCAAAATGATGAAGTGATTTTTTCTTCACCTTGTATATAAATGTTTTGTTTATGATTGCTCACTGAAGATAGCAACATAATGGTGCAACGAATACGAAAAGAAGTTATGTCCCCTAATACTCTGCACATTATCGAAGGAGCTTGAGAGAAATAGAACAGATGCATTAAACTAGAATCGAATTTTTCGTATCTAATTACTGAAGGAGTCGGATGGAGGGAACTGTTCCTATTATAGCATAAATTATTTGTACACATTTGAACCAATCATTCGTGTCAGTAAAAACCGCCTAAATATGTATATGTTTAAAAAAAATATATTATAGAGTTATATTTTAATGTATCCTTCGTTTGTTTTTCGTATCAAGCAGAGCATAATTTCACATGTCGAAATGCTAGAGGATAAAGCTTGCGAGATCCTCGGGTAGTTGAGTTCACGTGATGTTCCTGCAAAAGAGCCATGAAAGGAACGTCCCAGGTGTGACAGAGAGAAGGTGACGGGTCCTGAAATCGTTCGTTTTACAACATGTAAAACGTAGCAGCGTTGATGCCGTGGCTGGAGAGCTGGCAAATTCAGCACACGGTTACTGAAGCACTTTTTTGCCCAAGTCCCACTTCGGTTGCGGTCGATCATTCCGATTCTGACCCGCATTTTTATTTGGATTCTCCTGCTGATTCCGTTCGATACTTTCATTCTGACTCTTTTTTTTAAAGCCACACCTGCAACCAAATCTTTAACTCAATTTGATTGCCTTAAAAATATAGAACTAATTTTAATTGCAGATATTAAAAACAAGGATCTGGTAACCGGTCAATGAACAAGACTCCGACCAGACACCTATGTTGGTGGCTTACAATCGCTGTGGGTGTGCACGCACTGCATCACATTCTGGCTCTCATTCCGACTCCGACCCACACTTTATTCGGACGCTCATTCCGATTCCGACCCATGCTTGAATTCTGGCTGTCATTCAGATTCCAACTTACAGGTATGGCGCGCCGTGGCTGCATGCAGTTTCCAGTAATACGTGTCAGCTGCGGTGAACTTCTCTGCGGGAGACGAGATGTCCTTGTAGAAGAAGTTGAAGCATAAAAAACTTTTATAAAGTTTGAAAAAAACTTAAACTTATTGTAGGACATGATTTAAAAGCTTCAGTTAAGGTTCACGTTACTGTGGGATATCGCTAATGATCAGGAAAGTTAATGATCAGAACATCCAACGATCAGAACATTTGATGATCAGAATATTTAATGATCAGAACACCCAACGATCTAAACATTTGATTAGAACACTTATACAAGTGAACAAACTTACCGATTCAAAACCAAATTGAAAATGACTCATTTTTGCACAGGTATTTCAGAAAGGATGCAAAAAATATCCGCAATAACTTAGAAGACACCGAAAGTTCACTGCCTCTAAGTAGATGGAGTAAGTTCAAAAATTGTTCATTGCTGCAACATTCTTCTTTTCGAGGACCCCATCAGTGACTGGGCACATTGCAAAAAATTCAATTCTCCATTTGTTAGGTTTACTTAATGAAATGGGTTTCATCAACAGGCACTTTTGATATGAAAAACTCATATCCTTCAACGCAACATACCCTTCAACAGTCTTGGGGATCAAAAACACGATTGGTATAGCGTAAAGCACGGTCACTCAAAACGCGCTTGGGAACCAATTTCATTTCAGTGATTGATGTTTTCCAATCATTGCCCAATCGCCCTCAAGCCCATCACATTTTGGGGCGCAGCTGTACTCCTGAGGCAGCTTTTTACTCGAGTTTCTGGGCCTCCCAATGAAGGGCGCTCGGGCACGTTGAGCGGGCCTACCGTTGCCTTCAGCATCCTCAGAACTCAATAGCCAATAGCGAGAGCCAGACGGACGCTGGAGGAGCACTACACTCTGCCTGATGAGAACTGACATTGATCTACCGCGGCGCTTCACAATCTGGGAACCAAGTAGCGTGTATAGGATCTATAGAAGCTGGGTGATCTGGGCAAGTATGGAGTATAGTCGTGTCCTGTGTAGAGCGCAAGAGCTGTTCCAGCAAACTACTTCTGTATTTTAATGCTGTTTTAGCAATCAGAGGTTTGTTTCAGTATCTGTTTATATCATGTATAATTCATGTCTAAAACTAATTTATGTCTGTTTACACTACATTTTACATGTGTTTAGAACATACTCGTATATACCTTAAATTTATAGCATGTATGACATATGCATATGTGATATGTCAAAACATATGTTAACTAAATGCAAATGACATATCTGTAACGCATGAATTATGTAAAGAATTAATGAAGAAGGTGAATGCCTCATCACTACCCAGCCTGTGTCGAATGTATTCATATTCTGTCGGATTTTTTATAAGGAAATATACAGGTCGAGAGCAGCGAAACACATTTAGTTTTTCAAATGAACGTAGACTAATTAGTGAGATACTGTACACGAGTTTAATAAAGGAGGTGGTAGATAATGGAAGCAAAAACATTTCGTCGGATCGTCGAACATCAGCTCATTTGACAATAATGCTGTTCAGAAAATCACAACACAACGTTTCGTTACACAGAAGTTTTAACAAGCTTCGCATGACTGCAGACGTTTCAAGCAAACCCGCATAAAGAGAAGATTACTTCGTCGTTCGTTCCGGAAAAACTTAATAATGCGCTGAGGGGAGAAAAATCAAAATATAATGAATGATTTTACATGCTCCTTAGACGTCGTTTCATTTTTTAGAATTTTCCATTATTTTCAAGAGTTTCAGAATATTCTCACAAGGGGTCTGAATTTTGCTGTTCAAAAACTACAATTATTGCGATAGGCGTTGTGGCAGAGGATATAGTTTTCAGAAGATTAAGTAACTAGACAAATTGAAAATTTGGATGCATTTTACTCACTAGCTATTTATTTTATCTTAACTATACTTAGTAATACCGAACTGTGCATTGCCTCGAGATCTCGTCTTGCAGTAACCCAGCTCATTACCTTTTCCGATTTTTTAATTCGTTATTAAGCGTGGAACAACTTTTATTGATATAAGTATGGTTTCGTTAAAATTAAAATTGAAATATGACGCTAAATTAAGAATTATAAACATGATACCTCATAAAATTAGTGTATGCATGAAAACGGTATAATTTTGTCCAAATTATAATTTTAGAGGGTAAATCTATGGGTAAACGACTGTTCTCACGGATGTGCAGATTCAAAAAATGTTTATTTGACATTTGAAGGAAATCAATAAGCGTTTGATCGGAGTTACTTCTTCTAACATACTTGCAGTACGGCTCACTACACTATATATACATATATGCTTAATACTGAATTTTCTCGTACACATTGATTGCTAAAGGCTAAGAATAAAATTTACTCTTGCTTTTCTATGTTCTAAAAAAATTTCTTACAAGACTTTCTACATTTCCGGCGTACATGAATACAAGGCTAAATACTGAATTATACATACCCTTTACTCAGCATTGTGCCTAACATCACTGCAGTAAATTCTCATTCATTAGATTATTTTGTAAATAGCCATCGTGACGTCATCCCGTCAGTCGTTACTTTTGCAATCCGGAAAAGACAAAAAATTCGCTCAATTTCCTTCACTTGCCGGAGCAGTTATTAGTGCCGTCAATATATGGTGAAGTTAGTTCCCTATGAATTTATTGTTTCTCCCATGCACTTTTAAAAGGAGAAAAATCTGTATTGTTAATTTGTTTGGATTTGATGTACTTGGAGTAACAAAACAAAGATGCGGTTTTAAGAAACGACGACAAACATTCATGAAATCTCCATAGTAATAGTGAAATCCGTGGTAGTCGGTAATTCACAACTTGCCCAGAGTGGCACTGCGCCACTTAAAATTGTTTTTTTATTAAAGCCCTCACCTGCAACTAAATCGCTGTAGTGTCATTTTTGAGAGTCACCCTCATACCGATGAGTTACCAGTACACCACGCGCATCGAGTCCGGAATTTTATGACCTTTTACTTCTCGTTTTCGAAACTTGTCTTCGAATGCTGCAAGGGCCTCAAATTTAGTCGATTTTGACCATACCCAGAGATATCCTTGCGTGAGGTCAAATGCTGGTTATTTGTGTACAGAATTTTCGCGAGGGAATTTTGATAGTTTTATACACAAGTAAATCTTAATAGTTTTATAATATGAGAACGATTAATGAGCCGTTCCGGCATTTCCG
Source organism: Orchestia grillus (assembly GCA_014899125.1). NCBI lineage: Eukaryota > Metazoa > Arthropoda > Malacostraca > Amphipoda > Talitridae > Orchestia > Orchestia grillus. The sequence continues at coordinate 6,280 of VOMN01121371.1, forward strand.
GAAACGGCATTTCCAGCCGTTCGATTGTACTGCATCACATTATAGATGTTGTTGCAGCAGTTCATCCTCATCGAGTAAAAGTCGTAAATAACTGGCAACCCATTTTCATCATTTGGAGATTAAGGTCATAAGTCTTTGTCATTTCCAGACCTAAGGAGCTTGAACTATACCATGTCCATTTATGATAAGCAAAGTTTAAAATATACAGGGTGTCCCAAAAAAAACGATACCCAACTTTCAATGGCTATAATTCAGAAACTATTAAACTTACAAAAAATAAAAAAGTCACATTCTGTTTCTTGAAATTTGTTCCATCTATGTATTAAGTCTCAGAAGAATCGATCCAACCGCTTTCTTTAAGCAGTATTTTTAATGACCGATACTGAAAATCTGTTTGCGCTCTTATGCTACACTTCGAATACTATGATATTAAAACATGTTTTTAATAACTTTCAGCCGTTTATTAAATAAAAATGCCACTAAAATAGAGAACAATCAAAATGTTCCACTCATTGTTCGTTTTCTTCGGTGTGTCCTCCTTTTCCCTCAATACACAGTTGCATTCGCCTCCTCATTCCCGATTGCAGTAAATTGGCCTCATTTTCAATTCTTTACTTGAGTTCGTCGGTACCGCGTAGTGGAGAGCTGTAAACCTTACTCTTTAGATGTCCCTAAAAAAAAAAATCACACGGCGTCAAATCAGGCGATCTGGGGGCCACTTGATACGTTGATTGAAGGCGATAATGCGATTTCCGAATAGATCAATCAGTTTTTCCCTTACAGCAACAGATCTAAGTGCAGGAGCACCGTCCTGAATCCACCAGGTTCAATTGATTCTGCTTCATGTGTTTCTCGAAGTCTTGGATCGCTCCTGTTATTTATTAGATCAAGGTATTCAAGTCTATTTTAGTCATTGTTGCAAAAATAAGGACCGAAGAAATGTTCATTACGACAAAGTCCCATCAACACAGACACTTTCTCTCTCGAAGAGTTGAAGCCGTATCAATAATAATTTTTGGGGACATCTTGTACTTCATCAGTCCTAGTATTGTTTAAATCTTACAAACAAGTCCGATAAAATCTTAAAATGTGTTGTTCGAGTAAATGTCTTCCGTAGGCATTAAAAGAAGTGCTGTGAATCAGTCGCAGATACTCAATAGCAGTGTTGAGTAGCTTTTTACGATATGTTTAATTAGTGAGAAGGTTTCTTTTGTAGCTGCTCACAAAACCTCCACATCTATCTTTCTGCCACGAATCGGTTGTTATAACTCATGCAAAGCAAAATAAAAAGACCGCGTAAAAATCTTATTTATCCTAGAATGCAATTTATGCCTTATGAACTTTAGAAGGTGTGAGAAACATTTCGCTAGACGTTCCGTTCGAAGCGTTGCCGAGAATAAATCTGAAGATAACAAAGCGTCCCTCGAAGGAATGAAGAGCCGAGTTTACTTTTGGCTGGTCGTTGGAGTGCAGAGCTCGGCACTCTGTAGAGACGGCTCGGCTGGCTGGCCGTGACGCGGCATACCGTATGATCGCCTGGCGATTTGGAACGATTCCAATCTCACTTTAGAGCTCACCAACCTGCGATAGAAAATGATCCTGTATTGCTTTTCAGGAGCAAGGTGGATGTTTATAATACAATGTGATAATCTACACTCGTGAGAAATACATTCACAGTAGCAAAAATCCAAGAAAGATAAACTCGTAGCGAATGATTATGTTCATCGGGCTGAATTTGTGTAGTATTTTGTTACGTATATCTACAAGAGCGCGTATTGATTGACTGGTTTCATATTTATATGAAACTCGCATCCCTTTGATAAAGTTATTCAATCAGAAGTTTCATTTTATGCTTCAGAAAGCCCTTGTTGAGTCAACATGAAATCATCGCGCTTTTCTTGAGGTCTGATCGAATCGGAAACGTGTAATTTCAATCGACAATTTTGCCCGGCAGAAAGTATTCGGGGTGTCATATACTTTATTCTGCTCAGTTGCAGATGGACGTTCGTATTTTCTGGCGGCTTGGTCCGCTAATTTATGCATAGACCCTTCGCGTCTCAAGGGAAGAATTCCAATGCGGGGTAGACGCGCAGGATTGCGTTCGAAGAATTTTTTTTCCCTCTATTCAACTCCGCAGGGAGCCAAATTTGGTCTTTAAATTCAACAGTTCAGTCAGACATTTTTAGTTGCCCTATAGTAAACAAAAGCCTTTGCTTCTACTGACACACAAAATCAGCCAATTAATTATCGAGTAAAGTTAAATTGGCCCATTAAAAAAAATGTTTTATATCTAATGCAGAAATCATGCATCGTCGAGAATTTTCACTGTCGTTTTTTCTGTTTGCAGTTTATTTCAATCTACGTGCTGTTGGCGAACAGTGAAAAAATAATCTGCTCCTTTTTTGAGGTTAAATTTGGGAAATATAATTTGTTTCGTGGCAGTGACCCTAAATTAGCTTGTCCATTTATTTTATTAGATGAAGAGCATTCATTCCCTACAATGCTATGCGACTCCTAGCATTTGATTTACCTACCACGCCCACCAGACATCCTCGATCTGCATACAGAGGATCATGACTGACTACATTAGGGCGAAAAAACCCTTGGTTGTCAGATTTCTCCGGAGAACTCAACAAGAATCTCGTGAGATTTCATCGGCATCAAGCATTGCTTAATTTTGTTTTCAAATCACAAGCGGGCTTGGATGGAGGCTTCATCGGCGCATCAAATTACATATGTTCGTGGTGGAGGTGAGACGATGAAGCTTAACTTCATACACGAATATTATGATCGTTAATGCCATCATTGCTGTGCAAGCCAATATGATCGCACAATTACTAATTAGATAGAAATGAAGTAACAAACCTCTCACGATACGTAGCTAGCTAGGGAGGTTATAAATACTTCATATACTGCTTATTTTCTCCAGATCATAATGAGGTACGTCAAGTCTCACTGGATTCTCTATAAATGACCGAAGCTGCAGGAGTTCTGCACTGACCATTGCTGTGATAGACGAATTCTGTGGCTACGAGTTAAGATTGTACGTTTGACCAACAACACCAGCAATAAATCTTATGATATAATAACTGTCGAGCTTTATTAGAACAGTTTTCTAAATAAGGTTCAAAATCACCCATGAAACGTTTCCTTATCGTTTGTGATTTTATACGTTCCCTTTCAAATTTCGATTCGATCTACTAGTTTAGAATTGTCTAAAGCAAAATTTTCTTCAATCAGACTGCAAATGCCATCCACTTACGGTTGCAAGCGAGTGACCTTCAGTTAAATTCACGGCATTTTTCCGTCCATTCGCTGTAGTAATTGCATGATACGTCGGAGGACGAGTTTCTACTAGAGTATATTATGCTTGTTTTGTATTTGTTAGCCACGGCTTCAGTACATAACGGCACCAATGTTACGAAGTTGATGGCGTTCCAGTGAGATGAAAGCTTTCTATGTAGGCTTGCAATTAGGCTTATAAACTGATTTTTTTCTCGGAAGGAAAGCTGAAATAAAAATGCTACAAACCAGTAATTTTCATCCCCCTCACCGCCAGCGCTTTTTGTGGCAACGAGCTATGACAATAAACACCGTGTGCTTCGGAGTTTGTTTATTTTTAATATGAAAGAATATTCAGCTGCCGATGACGAAAGAAAATCTAAAAATCTTGGCTCTAGAGTTACCCCTTGTTTGCGAGGCCGCTCAGGTTGCAGCAGATGAGCGACTTCTGATGTTTTCTGCCGCCACTGAGGGTTGCTTGGATCCCTCGCCTCCCGAAGTTCATACCATCTTTCCATGTTATTCGATACAGCCAGTAATTTAGCTCGTAATAAACTTCCCAGCTTTTCCTAGCGAAGAGTCCATAAGATGTGAGATTTGTTTTTGCTACACGCAAGAAAGGATGCCTTAAAAATCATTGAACATTTTCAGGTTCGTAAGTAGCTATGATTAAAAAGTTTCATATAAATAGGGTCAAGAAATAAATGTCAGCCATTTTTCACTGCTTCACTCGTGGGGTGTTGAACTGCTCTAAGTTTTTAACCACACTCAGACTTAAGAATACTGCGCAAGTCGTCCACAGAAACATGGATGCATAAATTACATTTACAACTTCTGTTAAAAGATGAAATAATTTTACTTTCAACTTTTTAACGCGTTTTTCCCACATATCTTGCCAACATGCTTGGATGCATGTACTTTCACTTTTATTCATCAAGCACGAGCATTCATATCAAGGAAAATTCTTCTCACATACATGCATATACGTTGTCAACAAATATTTATACTGACATGTACATGTACTGTATGTATAATTCGCTTTAGATCATGGCGTTGAATACTTACAAACGAACAAAACAAGGTTGATCCCAAGTTAAGATTACACAATGTAATAAAACTTCACTATTGTCTTATTCCTGGGTTAAGATTTTAATTTCGCATTTCTTTGTAAGAAAGAAAAATGAGACAAAGTATTAATGCTAAAACTTTGTTTTCATGGTGGAGTCAATGAATTTTTAGATTTGCTCTCCTGCAGTACACGCGATGCTGGTGATAAATATAATGTTATTATAACACAAAAGCAAAGTTTCAAAGGAATAATGAAAGTTTTGAGCAGTTTAAAAAAAAACGAGTTTGGAATAAATTGATAATGGGATTATCAAAAATCGTACAAAACTGTGTTGTTCACTACTAATAATAGAAGATATTAGCAAGATTAGCGATGAATGATTGAATTAATTACCATTACTGATATTGAAAAAAACATAATTTTATGACCTGAAATTTCAAAAATGTATTCAATTAAGAGACTAAACAATCATGCACAATTTGTACCAATAAGAAACGATCAAGTTTTGGCATTCGACAATTGTTTCAATTTCAGGCTCTAAATCCTTTCGTCATTGTTTCGCACGACACCATCTAGTCATTGTTTCGCACGATACCATCTAGTCATTGTTTCGCACGATACCATCTAGTCATTGTTTCACACGACACCATCTAGTCATTGTTTTGCACGACACCATCTAGTCATTGTTTCGCACGACACCATCTAGTCATTGTTTCACGCGACACCATCTAGTCATTGTTTCGCACGACACCATCTAGTCATTGTACCGCACGACACCATCTACGATTTTAGGACTTTCAAGCCCCACCCAAGTTCCACGTCTGACAGGAGCTATTACGCTGATACTTCATGCGCGCCTGTTGTGAATGAGATTTACATGCATATTTTTAGCTTACCTCTGATATGTTAAGCTTGAATGTATGATTATTCACCGTGAGCTCAGCAATAGCTTTCAGCTAGAGAATTTTGTATGCTACGCACTCGCCTACTTTGATATGATAAAGTGTAGAACGACGACATAAGGTTCAGGGATGTGGGTTGAAAGAACGACTCCATCCTCTGTCCGTCCGAGTGAGGTCGCAGTAGAATGATACAAAAAATACCAGTTTTATCTCAGTAAAATTACAAAAAAACAGTCAAGGGCTGTAGAGAGATGTGTGTATCATTTTAACCAGGATTCAAGCTTCCTATTTAGAATGATTGATACAACGATCGAAAGAGTAGAGTAACAAAGAAATCTAGGCGTCACTATCATAAAAGACCTCAAGCATGACAGCACGGTGAAAAGAGCGCAAAGAATGGGAAAATAATTCTTGGCTTTATAGCGAGAAATTTTGATTACAAATCCAAGGAAATATAATGTTATTCTTCTACGAAGCACAAGTCTGAACACATCTACGTAGAATATACAGTTCAAATTGGTCCCCACAATGTAACTGCTGATTAATGTTGGGTCAAATGAACCTGCACTGTGCAGTTGTCGATGAGTACCGTGTATAGTGTACACAGTGAACTGTAAGCATAGTGTACTATAGTTTACAGTAAGTATAGTGTACACAGTGTACTGTAAGTGTAGGGTACACGGTGTACCGTAACTAGTGTACCATAGTGTACTGTAATGTGTTGAGCTCTGTACCGTCGAGTATACTCGTAGAATATATATTTTAACTACTTCAATACGGGGAATTTGAAATATCGGATAGCTCTGTGTTAAATGAAGTGTCATCATTGCAAGGGAAGAAAATAAGTGCCATCTAATTAGAGCTAATGCTTGCCTGTTTCTGAGATCTGGAAACATTTAATCGGAAAATTTTATCGAAGGTACATGTGCAGCCACGACGTAGGAGTCGAAAATTTACACCACATGTTCTGACAGTGTTGTGGGAAGTTAAAGCTAGGAAGATTTCAGTCAAGCACCGAGTGAAAGAAGCAGAAACGTGTACATAGTTACTAGGCAATTTATACGAATGTGAAATAGGTGAAATAGTGCTGCTATGAGTCTGTCATTAGTTCCATTATACTCAAAATAGAAAAAAGACTCATATATCACAATCATGTTACCACAGCTACAGAATTACAGTTGGTTCCCACAATTCGACCCGATAGGCCTACTCATGGAGTCAGCACGTGCTGTGCCTTCGGAAGCGGAACCAATTTTGATTCCTTCATTCTGAGCTGTAACGAATGTTTTGCAAATAACGAAGTCAGAGTAACTGTACTCTCAAAGTAACCTAACAAATGCTCCGCAATTAGAAGGGAGAGAGTCAAAAGATCAATCTGAGAACTAAAGTCCCTGTCGTCATTATCAGCAGAGCTAAAAAGTAAATAATCATTCAAGAAATCGTAAATATCTTCAATTTTTGTGTGTATAATTCAAAAAGTTATTCGAAGCCTTATTTAAGAGAGGGCAGCCCTTGAGATAAGGAAGGGAGCTCTGAGAAGGTTATCCCTACTCAACTGTGAGATTAATGGGCTTCCTACCGTGCGCCTCCTCGGAGTGTAGTCGAGATGTTCTTTTGAATGACGGAAAAATATTTGTCCCATCGCAAGTCTGATCACGCAAAGTTCTGAAACTTTTCAGAAGTTTGCTGAAAGCATCCTGAGAGGCTCGGATCATTGGCATAATTATTTCCAAGTTGTTCCAGCAACTTGGCAGTTATTAGGGAATGCGTCAGTACCCACGACGTTGAAATTCTGCCTCGCACAATGATATCACATAAGGACTCTAGGTTTCATGGGAACAATTTTGAAGTATATAAATGGCGAATAGTGAGCTTAGAGATACATGCCAGGCAAAGCATCGCACTGCTTTCTATACCTTAGGATTTATCCTGAACCAAAAAGTAGGATTACAAACATTTTGGCCATACGCAATGTAGAAAAATGAAATAAATAAATTGTATTTCATGGTAAGCGATAAAATGAGCTAAAAACGATGTTGCTTAGCTAATCAAAGTTTGTATGCGCTCATCAATATTTTTGCTACGATTCCTCATCGGACCGAATTGTTTCCGTTATTAAAAAACTTCACTTATTTATTTAAAAAAATTAAACATAAAAACGTGATCAACATTCAAAAACTCGTTACATGATAACTTTAATCGAAAAGTAAAAGGTGTTTCAGAGCATGAAATGGAAGCCAGGCTAAATTAGTTGAGGTTCCAAAACGTGTCATGTTCACCCTATCACCATAAACTGCCGGAAAGTTCTGCTATGTGAAACGAAATTAATATTTTTTTGTACCAACTCGTCCTTCATATGTAAGTGAGTAGGCGTCTGCACCCATGCCCGGATTGAATTTATTCCTACCAGCATTAGGACAGGTCGTACTTTCGAGCTTACGTTTATTCCCACCAGCATTAGGACAGGTCGTACTTTCGAGCTTACGTTTATTCCCACTAGCATTAGGATAGGTCGTTCTTTCGAGCGTACGACAAGAACAGGACTTTTCACTTAAAAACTATAGATTTAAAATTTAATATGGGTGAAACAGTAAAGATAAGTATCATGTTTCCGTCTGTATAAGTTGCTTTTTATTGGCCAATACATGAAAACACTGGAGGAAAGTGACGTAGCTCCACGTTGGCGACGTTATTTCAAGAGCAAAAACCGTCTATTCTATACGCCGTAACGAAGCGAAGAAATATTTCAGTTTGCTATCACCGCTTATTCACAAGACCAAATTCAATAAATTCAAGCGACAAAAATGCACCATTATTGCCCATCGTAATCTGGTGATGAGGATTATTTGAGCTGCTCTTTGGGAAATGGAAATTTAACCCTTTACATGGCAGGATTTCTGAGAAATGAGTACAATTTTCACGTGAATTTATTTCCTGTAGATATGTGTAGATATGTACGAGCATTCTCTGGGAACGTCGAAGCATACCATGGTAGGCCAAGGATAGACGAGTAAAACTGCTTCAAGCATTTTCTAAACGAAAATTTGATAAGTTCACTCGACTAAAGCAAAAAAATATAATTTGAGTAAAACCAATTTAACTTCTTCCCAAATAAGTATTAGGAAACCAATTCGCCCGTTAATGCACCCGCTGTTCATTGAACCTCTGGTAAATTCCTTAGTTTGTGCGGTGCTGCGATACAAAATTGCGAGATAAAGACTGTGGCTTGTCTACTTTTCAGTAAATTTAGAAATTCTCGTACACCACAGTACAAGGGTTCTACCCACACCGCGCTCTACGTGAGAATTGTAGAGCAGGCTGGTCTCAGTCAAAAAATGAGGTGATTCAGTCTCTTACACTGAAGAAAAGGGCATCAATGCACAAGTAGTTCAAGTGACAAAAGCAAATAAATTAAAAACTCGCTTCTGTGAGAGTAAAAATCAATAACTTCAACAAATATATTATCCCAATTTATATTTGTTGCATTGTAAGCAAGGTTGCCATTTCGAGCCATAGAAGCACTCGAAGTTTTCGAAGCTCCATCCTGTGTGAAATATTTCTACATTTTTATTGATAATGAGGAAAGATTTACTACCAATGAGAGATAACTTTTTCGTTTTATTTCATGTCTAGAAATTGTTGTTTCCAACGACCTTTGCTATAAAGTTTCTCAGCAGAGACTGTTCCCTCAAATACATGTGTTCTAAACAAAATCATTCTCTAGTGGCTTAGTAAATTTGTCGGCAGTTTTCTTGTAAGTTTGAATGACTTACATGTGGGCTGATCCAAACGTGTCTAACCCACACACATTAATGATCAAACTCACAAGGTCGCAAATAAACATTGTGCAGGAAAATGAGTGTAATATCCAACTACTTGTAAATGCATTGCCAACAAATAAAAAACAGAACAAATTTTACTAAGCGATACTTTATTAGTTTCGAGTTACCAAATTTTTCCGAAAAAATCATTAACATCATGCATGTTGAACATTCAACATGCTTGTTTGCACAAAGAAAGAGCAAAACTGTCTCCTGTGAAATCGTCCGTTAAGTTTTAGTTTTATCTCTTCTGAACTGATCGCACGAGAAGCCACCTCTGACAAACTCCAACGCCGACTTCAAAAATGAAGGGCAAAATGTCTGCGGGCTCCAACCGTTAAATTTACAGCCTATTTCTTCAGCTTCGTTCGTTTTTTAAAGTTATGTGGTCAGGATGCTCACGTGCAGCCTCCAGGAAAAAAAACTTCCATCAAAACTTTAAGTGACTTGTTTTCGAGGTCTGACGGGCTTTGGAAAATTGCTCAACTTGAACAGTTTTTTGAACAATTTTTTTACCCCCATCTTCATACATGGCAGACTGCTGGCAGGTATGGACAAATTCAAACTGAATTTTAACTGAACTTTAGCTCTTAAGCACTAGCCACAACTTTATTAGTTTGAAATATTTATGTATATTGCATACGATCGAGTGACTAGCAAAAGCGCTAGAGGTGGATGACTTTTTTCTGATACTCGTGTATCATAGCTAAGACATCTTGTACGCTTTAAAAAGGCTTATGTACTAAATTGGGCGTCAAATTAATTATCGCTCATAAAATTATTAACTTCGCTTTGTCGTTAGCGATTAATATATCCCGCAATTATTTTACCTAGACAGAATGAATTTTTCACTTATCAGCGTAGAATTCGTTCGTAGAAACTGATGTCAGAGAGTGTAGTAAATGGAGCTTAGAGCAAGGCGATTCCATAGACTTTAGGCGTACGTATAGCGGCACCTATTAATGCAGGACTGAAGTGCACGAGTAAAAATTCTTTAAAAGAAGTTCTAAAAATTTTTGACGCGAGTATAATTGACCTAGGAGGCAAGCACACAGGAAAATTGTGGCCTGAGATTGCTAGGTACAGAGTTCTGGCAAAAGTTGGGTGACAGAATCCAAACTTTAATTCCTGAACATTTAAATTTTGTTTGAACTTCAATGCATCTAACCAATAAGGGTTGCTCAAGGAAGTATGCAGAGCTCCTTTTGTTTTGAGCCCCACAGACAAGACCAGCTGGTCCTGGTCGAGGAAGTCCGCTGCGTTAAAGTGGACGCAAGTCTGTCGTAAATGGTACCAGTCATAACCGCACCCTTTTATATATTTGAGTTGACTAGGGAATTTCGAGTTCACTTTTTTACCCAAGAAAAGTCAAGCGAGTCCCTTTAACTTCTATTGCCCTACATAGGGTGGGTCCTACAGCAGCATTGTGTGATGGAACACTGGTTCTATCAAAGTAATAGTGCATCAGAACAATGGTCGCACCGTTTCATTACCATTTCTATGTACGATTTTGCATTCGTTCCTCAAACCTTTGTCTGTTACGTAATTCTGCAGGGTGATCAGTGCATGATTCATGGAATCGTGACTTTTATCTAGTCCTTCAATGTTGTCCTGAAAAATGTGTCATTTTCAGACAGTAGTAAGCATCGAAAGCCATGAATTCGCTTCAAAGCAAATGTGAGGGCAAACGAGTATTTTGAGAGTCCTGTGACTACAATAGTAGGGTCGTTGAACTTCCAGGATTTCAGGAGTAGTCAGACAAAGAAGTGAAACAACGATTGAAATTCGTTCGATTGTCATTGTTTGGTTTCATTGAAGGGAATGAACACGAATCCGCTTAGGAAACGATTTCTAGAAAAGCGTTCTTATGTTACCACCGGTAAAAATTAATATTTTTATGACACTTTTAGCCAGCTACAACTCCTCTGACACGTACCGGCAGAGTTGACTTTTGTCGACGAGCACTCTACAGATCCCAGGCTTAAGTTTTCTCCATTAAACACTCGTACGTTCACGGACCGTTTGTTTCCTGATTGCCTGACTGTGGACGCTGAAAACAACAGAAAAGTGAAGTAATCTTCAAGTTTGAATTCTTGTTCTTTTAACAATCTTGCATATAATTCCAAGTAAGTTCTTGGTTACTTTCGTAAATGGATGGACGCCAAAAACCTAACATTCATATGTGAGCAAAATATTCACAGCCTTAGATGAGCAGTCTCTTTCCCAGAAGTATTGATTTATTTCTTCGTTTCTCTGTTGAACAGTGAATTTATTTAACCTATCCCTGTTACGATACCAAAAGACCTAGAGCCGCTCGTTTGGGTATTAGCAATAGATGGAATTGGAAATGCCACGTATGCACGAATTAGCAAGGAATTTAAACACCAACTGTGTGGGTAACGCTTACTTACATACGTAGATGATATGTTAGTCGAACAAATATTGTGTGTAAAACTTCTCTTGGGCGAGACTGTGGTGAACAATAATATACTGAACGCTGATATTATCGCAAAGGGTAAAGATAAGCCAATCTCAGTTCTATTGCTGACAATTTAAAGTCTGCTGAAAAACTTTGAGCCAAAAAATGGTCCCGCGCCGAACAGTTTCGATCGTTTTAAAGAGTTTTGAGAGGTTTAAACTGAAGTTAAGCTCATTAAAAAAATTAAATATAAAGCACACCACCGACTAGGAAAATTTCTCTTCCTAATTAAGGAGTTTGAAGCCTATGATGAACTGGACCGTCTTAACTCTGTGTCCACGTTTTTCATTTTGAATGCGAAAAAATATTTCTTGTTCATCGTTAAATTCTGTTTTGGTTGAAATATGCTTTGTTCGAGCTTAAAATTTGACAGCTAAGTTAAGCTTAAATTTAAACAACCAGGTTTTGTGTATACATAATATGACCAGCATAAGTCATCAATGCTATGATTTAACGTGTGTTTTGTTGTCAATAGTGTTCTCGAGTCTAGAATATTATTTACCGAAGTGATAAGATACCTTTTAAATCACTGACTCGGGAACCAACAGAGCCGTTAATCTTTATTCGTCATAAGTGAGTACCCAATGCCTGCGTAAAATGAGAACAAAATTTCTTAATAGTCGATTGCTAGTCAATCCTAAAAAAATTCCGCGTTTCCGGTACATCTCAGACACTTTTCGTAAATTATACAGTATGCCTATGTGTTTAGCAAAAACTAGTTATGGATACTACTTTCATTCCCAAACCTTCCTCAGTCTGGGGAGTGAGTCATTTGAGAAGAAATACAAAGGAATGTGTCTGTTAGTTGCCGAGATAAGGGGGTTTCAAAATTGCCAAAATTTGAAGCCGTTTTCTGATATTTTAAAAAGCGGTGCTTAGTCCGGTGTGTTGCTACGGCCCTCAAGTATAATCCACTGAAATTAGAATTAATTCAGCACTGAATTCCACTTTTCTCTCGAAACTATATCTATATGTAACCTAGTAGCGATGACCATGAAGTAAATGATACGAATAATAAAAATCACACTCATGATTTCGCTATTTTGAATAGTGATTGCATCAGTTAAACAATCATTTATGTCAGGACTGCATTTTTACTAGAAGAGGTGGTAGTCAACTTCAATCTTCCATATTCTTGATAAATATATATCTTTCCTCTATCACTTTGTTGATGAATTCATGTACAAGTACTAGCGCTTCGGTGTTGTAAGTAATACATGGTTTTTTGAATATTTTTATGCTCTAATATTTTGTGTTCCTTATTCGCGCGACTAGTGGACGGGCCCCGCCAAAAATGACGGAAAAAATAATATTAAATTCTTAAGATGCTTTCTTATTTACGGTAACTCTTACATGAAACAATATCATTTTCAGTATCACTGATACGGACTACCTTGCGTGACAGTCTCGCTATTAGTTTCAGACGGACGGACAGGCAGACGGGTGGACAGGCAGACGGGCGGACGGAAGGACCAAGTAAGCAGCACTGGGCTATTATGATATAATGCGATTACTAGGTTTTACGCCCTATTAATACAAAGAAAAAAGTAGGATAATTCATTTTAAGATGAGCCACACAAAATGCATGATGCAGTTTAGTACTTCAGAAGTAAGAATACAATCTTCGAATCGAATGCACTAATCATACTTCAGCATTTTGTTTGGTGATTTCTAACACATTTTTTCAAATCGTTTATTTCAGTGCTTTTCGATTCATATTTGGAACAAAAATGCATTGACACAAATTCCTAAAACCTAAGCTCGCTTATTGATCGCTAGTTATGAAGGTTTACAGAAATTACTACTTCTCCTAAAACCCGTCCAACACGTCGTTAAAAGTCTTTGCCCGCACCTCATTTTGGCACACGGCAGCTTCCGTGCCCCCTTCCATCTCGACTTTCCCGCGCCTCAGGAAGCCTTCATTCTCATCGGCATCGAGCAAAGAGCGCCCTGTCGTCTCCGAGGGTTTCTTCCACGACCGGAACTCGATAGGGTGAAATCAAGCGCATTTCTTGCGGTGGAAAGTTTCCTGCACAAATTGCAATGACGGATGGAGACGTATGGAAGCAATCTGAAGGGCAGCGGACATTTGCTTCATATTTCCTTTGGCAAACGGACGGCAGTCGATGCCAGCCCACGGTGAACTGAGACGTATTTCCTCACTTAAAGAGACAGCTGGTGCAGAGTTGGGCGGAGGGCGACTGCTTTAAGTCAACAATTTGCCAGGGTCCAGGAGTAAGGAGAAAAGAATACATTATTGAAGTCAACAGTTTAATGGTCAACTACATATGCGTTTGAAACGGTTGATCCGTGAGAGTAGGGTTCATGTGCGCATGGAATTATGAGAATCATTTGAAGTAGTTTGTAAGTATAAGTAATTCGTGTAGCAAATTCATTGCTCTTGAGTAAAAAGGTAAAGAGACAGCGCAGTAAATAAGTGATAAGTAATGAGGAAATTCATGAGAGATATCTTTTTTTGTTTTATGTGGCTATTCAAGCGTAACATTACACTCGGTAGGTCTTTTCATGCGAAGAAAATTTCATTGAGGCCTACAGAAAAATTCTGCTTACTTTTTGATAAATTGAAGTAGCTTTTCAACTTGCAATTACTCATGAAAAAAATGTAATCGAAAACATTAACTTGTATTCTTGCAAAAATCTAATTCAATCACTTACTTTTCACAAAAAAAATATGCCTTAGAAATGAATTGTTCTGTTTGGTAGGTTTACCTCTTTATATAATAAAAAAGTCTGCGAAACTAGACTAGAAAATGTAAATTGGAATCACAAGTTAACTTATTTCCACCGTTACCCCTCCACCCTCCGCCACGCCGGCCCTGCACCACATGGCAGCAGGGGTCAGGAGCGGCCCCCAACTATAATAGTTCAAGCTCCAATAATGTTGGAGTTCGCATACCTGTTGAACAATTTGAGTGCATAGAAATTCCCGGTATATTCATCGAGGTTCTGTTTGCATTTATAAATCAGGAAGGCTTCTAAGATATTCGAATGGTCTCTATTAATTATTATATTCTCGCTCAATCCGTAATTGATCTCCGCTGCATCCTTCAATAGAGTTATTATTAACCAAACCTCGAAGTTCCTTGATAAAATGAATGAAATTTATTCGCAGGTAGTAGTTTGTCCGAGGGAAAGTTCAAGCAAAGTTCATCCACCTAAGAAGTTTACGATGCATTCAAGCGAAGAATATCTGCGAGCTGCTGCCGCTAACTCCACAAACAGCATCATTCTTTGTGAACAGCGAACTATAGCAGTTATAGCGTGAAATACATGACTAACGTTATTTAACTTAAAATATTGAGTGAAAATTAGTGATTTATTGCATATTTTTATGCATATCGAAAAATGAAGTGCAAGATATGCGCAGTTGAAGAATTGCAAATTCGTTTAAGTTATTGAACGAAGATTTTGGGCGTCATTTTTGTGATCCGACGGCACATATAATGTCAAATTTGTCATTGATTTCCTTTGTGAACTTTTATCCTGCAGATACGTTATTTCAAGAAGCAGCTGAACGTGCGATGGATGAAATTGATGCCAGGATGAAACGTGCGCTTCCTATTGTTGACACGTCACTGAAGACACGTGCGGTGTCTTCAGGGTAAGGATTCACTCATACGTCTAGTAGCTAAAAATGTATTACCTCTCTAAGCGTTGAGTTTTGCCATTAATTAATTTCCTTTTCTCAATAAAAAAGCGTTTCGTGAACAGAATGATGAAGAAAAGGGTTCAAGTATTTCACGGTACGTTCACAAAATATTTGGACTCCAGAGCGCCAACAAACCAGGCGAGCTCGGTCCTTCAGCGGCAGTTTGGCGTAAATAAAGACCGCGGAAGGGCCGAGAATGGTGAGTGAAAACCGAGGTTTCGATTCCTAAGCCGAACGCAATCGATGTATATATTTTCGGGTGGGTAAGGTATCTGAGAACACTAATGTTTTTGTAATTCAAACTAACCAGTTAATAATTAATTAATTTTTTAATTTTTTAATAATTGATGAAATGAAATGACACTTTGTAATAGTGTCTATGAAAGTGAAACACAGCAATTTAGAAATTGAAAGATTTCTAAAAGTCGCCAGATCCTTCGTTTGCAAAGTTAGAAAAGAGCTAAATGAAAACAATGGAGATGAATTGGCCACGAGCGAGAGAAAATAACATTATCAACGCTGTGACACATTCAGAACACCTGAGCTTGTCAGAAGAGTGCATGTCTTGATCGACGAAAATCCTGGGAAGTCAATGCGATATCTTGCCAAAGATCTCCAAGTGTCGAAGGAACAGTAAGGGCTGTTGTTTATCAAGACCTCGGATACAGAGCATACGTTAGCTAATGGCCAGTTAATGTCGACGAAAGACTAAGAGCATTGTTTAATGCGCGTTGTTTTTCTAAAAGTGCGTAAGGTGTCCTCAGATACCGCACGCACCCCGTACTTGGTGAAAACGTAGACACAATCTTCCATTGGATCTTCAATGTGCAAATGCATTTTCAGATTATGTTTGGTTTCGTTGCTTCATTAATGAATTACAAGATATTAGACAATAAATAATCATTGAGAGGTTTTTGAAAACTCTTCCATCTTGTATCAGATGCCGAATACTGCACAATTTGAATTATCTTCACTCAATACTTCTGACATCAAACGAATATGTGAAGCTCTTGAGCTCGCAGTTAGAAACAACAATCGAATACAGAGGGTGAAATGCCTGGTCCCTCGGTCTCGAGTCCCTGTAATAAACGTTTTACGATCCTATAACGTAGCCATTTTCTGGGACTTGGGTTCTGTTTTCAAAAATTCATAACAAACGGTTATAGGAGGCCATCAAAAGTTTTCCTCCGAGTCAGTAAGGAAATCCGGCAGTCCCATAGAGCAATTGTTTGGTTGAGACCGAGGGTTTAACAAGATTTTTTTCTGCTGATTTCTGTGCGAAAATAACTGCCCAAATTGATGAGTTGCTGTCGACAATTGGAGACCGTAACTGACGCAATGAAAAGGATCTGCTATTTTAAACGTACCTTGGAACTAGAGAATACGAATTGTGATATTTTAGACTAAACAATCGAAAGAGAGCAGTGCATATCATGCTTATTCATGTATGATGTGGAATGAAGAAGAAACTGTTTCAACTCATAAAAAATGTAACAGCAGTTAGATGCAAAAAACAGATACGATCAATAATTTTTTAATTTGTACAAATATTAAACTAGTAACTGAAAAATTTTGAGTGCCTAGTTGAACTATTTCTAAAGTTTCATCTCAAAGAAGTTTTCAATGTTGATTTTTATGTTCCGTTTACATCAAACAAATTCTTATGAGCAGCAAAAAATACGATCCAAGAGCACAAAAGAAGCACTCTAATATTCTTAAAAATTTTTTTATTAAAAAGGTTCGAGATTTTGCATAGTTCTTGAAGTCACTGCATGAGACTACACTCTCTCACAATTGGACCGAGTCAAACGCTGGCGAGGTCACCGCTCCGCTCCCTTCACTCCAGAAATCCAAGTTGTTGAGTGCCGCTCCTCGACAGTTCCTCAAGCTCCAGTCTATCGAAATTTCGTGGTCTCATTCTCTCTCTCGGGAGAATGCGGGCATGTCTATGAAGGTTCAATTCAAGCGCAGGAGTTCCAGTTAAGCGAAACTTTGATCCGAACTGAGGCAGCAACTCCGGCGAAACCTGTTTCCAGTTAGTGAGACGTCGCTGCTACATGAACCTTTTATTTGCTTTTGTTTGGGAACAATAAAGTAGAGTTACAGGTATCTCCGGTGGAGATGTGGCAAAAATTCGGAATTAGTTTTCAGTGCATGATTTGAGAGAAGATTTTCAAAACGAAGGTACAAGTTCCTCCTCGAACACGATGTGTCCCCTTTACGAATTATACACCAAAGGAAACTCTCTCCTGAATTGTTGGTTCTGTGATCAGGGGAGAATATCATACCCATCCTGATATTGAGCAGCCGTACATTGGGTGTTGGATTTTTCTAAACATCGAATCTCCTAGAGATTCTTGATCATATTCTTTGGAAAGTCACGTACCTTATAAAATGCTGGAAATTAACGTAACTGTCAAAAGTGCTGTCACAGTCGTCAAAAAATTAACATAATCTATTCACAAAAGCTCAAACATTTCATTGGCTAAGCCGACCTTGGTAAAATGCAGATAATCATCAGGTATAAGTAGAATTACGGATGGAAAACAGACACTTTGAAAAAAATAGCTCAGAAAAAATTTAAGTAGATGAGATATGTTTCAGTTGGATGTTGGAAACATGACGTGAAACATAACGCTGTAAACATCATTAATTTGAGGATATATTTAGACTTAATTAAGTGACACAAGGAGCTTGTTTGTGATGCATACCTGCTCTACTATACGCGTACTGTCGGCGACTTACGGAATTTCCTGGTTTTCTATGGAACTTCGCAACTGTATAGTTAATCAATGCATGTGTATCAAGACCATAGAGACAATGTATTTTGATAAAGCTAAGCATGTACTTGTCAATATTGTGTGCGACATAATTATGATTATATGCAATCAATAAATTAGTGTTGGACATTACCAGTTGATTGGTGTATAATTTTGAATCAAAATTGTTCTATTTCTTTCAACTTTCACCAAAAAAAAAAATTTGCTCCAGTTGGTTTCTTGGTGTCAAAGATTTTCGACGCGTTAACTTCGCCCTCAGGCTTAGTCTCATGTTACGTAAGCTCATATTATACTGAAATCAAATTTTACACAACAACCACACAGCGCTCGCGGTTGATCTACAACGCATATAATCGATGGAACACTGTGGCTCGTAACTCCTCGTAGCAGTTTGTCCAAATCAGACTGAATGTAAAAATAAAACTGACAATTTAACACTTGCCCGCGTCGCTTTTTGGGACGCTAAAGGAATTGTGACTATGCTCTGTCCTCCTTCCTCACATGTGGATTACGTGGCTCTGAAAAAAAACATTTAGGAGGCGTCAAGCATTCATCCTTAAATCACCTTGTTTTATTTAATATACGTATATCTACAACAGAAGCCGCTTCGTAAGGTTTTGTGCGATTATTAAGCATAATTTTTCAAGTTAAAGTATATTTGGGCATTTGAGAATTGAGTCTGTAGTGTCAGTACTTGGCTGAGGTCTCCTCTTCGTGCACGGAAATATTCGATGACGATTAGAAAAATAATTCGGTAAATGAACACAAATCTCTCAAATTCTTGAACCTATTGTCAAATCTGTGAACTAAATAAGTTTCTTCGCAATATTCCATTCGATTCGTTGTAAGCTCTTCGTGTAGACAGCTTCGCCATCCGACAAAACCTAAACGTTGAATGGACGTTGGTTATTGCCAGCTGGTAACATTAATAATAATGGATCTAAGAAAAATTAAGTAAGTGAGTACGTATTCCCATTAAAGTAGCATTTAGAACTTATAATTAATTAAAATTGAAATATGCCACAAAAAAACATATGGGTGAACAAACCTGAACTTATTTAAAGTTCATCAATCAGAACACATTATTTTGTCCTCTTTTATCGAAATTAATGAACAATGAATGTTGTCTACAGGAATTAAGAATTCAAGCCGTGCAGCAATTTCATGCCAGGTGAAATTATTTGAAGTGAGCTTACATTTCCAACTCAATGATATTAATGGATGAAGTGCAATGTACGGTAAATTCTATGTTTCAAATTTTAAACAGGTCGGAAGAAACTCTAACCACGTCACATACCCCTGATCGAGTCCCCTGATCCACTTTCGAGCACCTCAGCTAAATGCGAGTGAGGTCGTCCCGCTCAAACGGAACTGCCTTGATATGAAGCGTACCAACTCATGACCTCTGAATGAATGCTCATGTTTCGAAATAAATATTACCTACGCAGTCTTACGCATTTTGTAAACTAATTCAAAAGCAAATGTCCCCTTTCAATTAACATTCAAAAACTACCCTCTTCTTGGTATTACGGGTTCACGTTCTGATGTCATGAATATTTTCATTCGAATTAGAGTGCCTTGAAAAGTGCTGTGCGCATACCACGAGAGCTTCTCCAATTTTAGAACAAAGTTCCCAAAATTTTTTTTTCGAACTATTGCTTCATTTTGAATCTCGAGGGACGACTCTTCTAATGAGTTCAAAGTGATTTGAAGAATGTTCGAGTACAATGATCGAAACTTCAGAACAGTAGTTGTGAATTAAAGAAGCCTCCGCAAATTTCGCGAAACATTTCTTGGCAGTATATGGCAAATGAGAAGCAAGAAGCCAGTGCTCAGGATACCTTGAGTGTAACATGATTTCCATCAAATGATAAGGGCCCGACTACCACAAAGGCTAATTATTGGTAGATAAAGAGGTTTTTAATTTCTACTGATTTGTTGGCGAAGTTATGCTTCAACCCAATCGGGTTGAAGAATAACTTCGAATAAATTGGCGAAGCTGGGCTCTCAAAAATTTAATTTCTCCATGCCTTTCATCGTATTAGATAGGAATCTCGATTTATTGTTTCATATTTACAGAATTTATGCAAATACGTCAAGGGGATATTGCCTGAAACTCTATCCTTGAAATTATACGACAAAGTATTGATGTTCCATTGGTAAATTCGTTCAAAAAGATAATGGCAGACGAAAAGTAAATGTGCACATGTGTACATACATATGATGTAGTGGCTCATATTTGATGTCTTGAACAGTTTCTGTATTAATTCTTTGTTCGTGGTATGCACATCAATTCCCTGTCGATCACATCGATGTTGACAAATACAATTACGCCCTTAAATTTCATAAATTATGAGATATTAGTCGAGATTTTTCAAGTTAGAAACGAAAATTCTCCACAATCACGACATGTTTGACGGATTGCACTTTAAGGAACAAGAAAAAATGTCGAAGTTAGAAGCCGTGTAATCGAAGCTGGAAGCCGTGTAATCGAAGGTAGAAGCCGTATAATCGAAGCTAGAAGCCATATAATCGAAGCTGGAAGTCATATAATCGAAGCTAGAAGCCGTATAATCGAAGCTAGAAGCCGTATAATAATTCTAACACTGTTTGTTCATTCTATCTACTAAAGAACCTGACGCCCAAAATGAGTTGAAAAAGTAATATGAAAAACTATATACTTAAGGTAAGATATTCACGTAAAGTAAAATACAGTATTTGATGTCAGTAATTTGGGAGCAAAAGAAAAATCGTGACAAAAATTATCCTTCATCGAGAACATGAAATTGCGCAGCGACCGACGAGTCGAAAGCTGGTGACACAATCCGTAGAGTGTGATGTCTTTTGCCACATCTGCCCAATAGCAGGGAAAATGAAATAATGTGTAGAAAATATGTCGTGGGGATGGAAATGAAGTTCTGAAGTATGAGATAGAATTGAAAAGGTAAGATGGTTATTTTTACCTCTGCTCTGCCCCAGCAGTGAAGAAGTCTCTGAGGGGGTTACGTTTTGTTGAAATTGGTTGAAACCTTACCTTGATTCATTTTCATGGTAAAGTAACTCCGTTTGCCTCACGTGGAAAGTATTAAGTGAAAACAATGAAACTGAAAGATATTTCTTAGATAAATCAGCAGTCTTTTGATCGAACTGAGTGAGAAATTGTGTGATGCTTCTCGTGTGAGAATAGTGATGAAATATCGAAGGACTAAATCACCACTAATACAGGCTTCTACAAACGCAATACGCATACAAAGAGGGACTTTCATCACTTCGTTTGATCCGCATTCATTTTTGAATTTCTATTGCTTCATTTTTCATTGAAACCAACCCTAAAAATTTACTCGCTGAAACTAAAAAAAAAATCGTATCCAACCAAAGTCAAACACCAATTGAGCAAATAAAGAATTCATTTGACGGGAAACCTTTAAATAATGCAATCAAAAGCATATATTGCTAAAAAGAAAAAGGCAGATGAATACACAGTTAGCTTATTGAATGAACTTGTATAGAATTGTGTTTCCCTTATAGCAGTAACAAAATACACAAAAAGTATCTTTATGCTGAACTAACTTTCAGGTGGAAATAAAGTGGAAAAGTTGCATTTCTCAAGAGTCGATTTGAGAGTCGGAGAGTTGCGCTCCACCCTCGCCTCCCTCGATCGTCGTGCCAGACTTCTCAGAGAAGGACTTTTTCTCGACACCCTTGAAAGTTTTAAAGGCAAAAAATGCATGACATAAAACTTTTTGCCTCCCGTGTGTTTCACTTAATATCCACTTCGGACGTTCGTAAATTACACTTTTCTAAAAACACCTCTTCATATGGCCAAGAAAATATTTTGTGTCGAAAGAACCTCGAATTATACGACTAGAGTCGCTTCAAAAAGGCTTTTGTGATTTCTCGAATTTTGACGTGTTGTGATGTATTTTAATCAGTTCGCCGAAAATGAATCTAAATTTACAGTGATGTAGCGACCAAAGCTATTCGTTGTATTTACGACAATATAGCGAATTACTCTGGACTTGTAGACTGCATCAGTGCGACATGAGTTTTCTTCAACGAAGCCTCATCAGCAGGCTCAATGGCGTGACTAGATTTCTGGCATGTTGTGCACAATTATGTTTCATTTTCTGAGGCAATCTTGTGTGATCAGCAGGTCTGCAAGCTAAAAGTAGGATATGAAGATTTCCTCGCCCGAGAAATATGAGTTTACAATAGAAAGAAATGTGTATCATACAACCCACTGCATACTTTTGAGCTCTGGAACTTATTTGTAATTAGATCTAAGCTAAAAATGACCAGCAGAGGCGATTAGGAATCCTTACCCATTGCTTGGAAAAATTGCAAGGGATGCATAAGAAATCTAGAAAACATTTTGAAACAAGTACTCAGGAAGGAAACTTTCGATAAATATTTTGCACAATCGAGCGAAATATGTTCAATGAAAATACCAGCACTAACTATAATTAGTCTTGCAAGTTTTGGGTTTGACAGCCTCGCAAACTATTGCAGTTCTGATTGGAAGACGTTCCTTTATCAGCAATACTTAACCTGAAAAAGTATTCCAAAGAACCGTAAAGTTTTCAAAAAATACAATTGTCTGCACTTTAGCATAAATATTTCTTAAAATACTGATGCTGTTACCATAGTTTAATCAAAACCATAAGGCTTATGTAAAACTTTTTGGAGATACATTTCGAGCACCGCTGTTATTCTGACAGCAAATTTAGGACAGTATCCTAACAAATTTTCGTACCAACATCGAACAAAAACTTCATAGCATAGTGTCGGGATGGAATCTTCCCGCAGTCCCAACATTAAATGTATTCTAAATTTTATAGTCCACAAAAAGAGGTTTAGAAGCCGCGACTTGAAGTCCAAATTTACTTTAATGGCTCGCTTTATTTTGCACGAGCTGCTTCCCCAGAGTTGAGGGTTCGTGCAGAGCACTTCAATTTTTAATTTAAAAAAACGGGTCAAATAATTATTTTTCCACTTCCATTCGTGGAGAATATTTCAAAACACTTTTTTATGATGACGTATAAAGTTAATCGCAGTTTTCCTTGTAAAGAATGATAGTGAAAACTAATGGGGGCGTAAAAATTTCTCGAATAGTTACCTTAATTATAGGCGGTGTTGCACAACCAGTTGTTAAATAAATTAGCACTGAGCAAGACTTCGAGATATGAGTATCTCCATCACAATTCTTTTGGAACGCTATCTTACTCTCGTGCTTTACGAAACTAAGCTTTTCGGACGAGAAATTGGTCACCCAATACTACATAATACAGTGTAGGACCTCCACGAGCACGAATGATGGCAGCAATTATGCCGGGCATTGTGTCTACAAGTGCGCTAATGTGGTCCTGGTCGATTTTAAACAATTCTTGCACCAACTGATCTCATAGTGCGGCCACAGTACGTAGACGATTTTCTCGACGCGTAACTGGTTGTTCTAGATGGCCTCGCAAATTTTTATCGGGTTCAGCCTGAGGATTTACCTGGTCTATCTAAAAGCCTCGTATATCTTGGATGACTGTTGTGCTAAATAATAACAGTTCTAGCTCGATG
The DNA here is from genome assembly GCA_014899125.1 of Orchestia grillus. Classification (NCBI taxonomy): domain Eukaryota; kingdom Metazoa; phylum Arthropoda; class Malacostraca; order Amphipoda; family Talitridae; genus Orchestia; species Orchestia grillus. The sequence goes on from VOMN01121371.1 coordinate 29,851, forward strand.
CATCCAGTAGTTGTCATCCTGAACGATGTGCAAAGCATCATACCTTTCTTCATTTAGATATTGTCCAAATGGCAAACCTTGGTTATTTAGCAGCCCAATGAGCTCGTGCTGGTTCAGTTCGACGGATACCTCTACAAAAGGACCCGCTTCTGTGTAGCTGAAACAGCCCCAGAACATTACAGACCCTCCTTCCTCTCCTCTCTCTCCCATGACAGACCCCAGATAAAAAACTGGTGATTAAAATTTGTTTCCGGGGAGCTTATTTTTCGAAGAGACGTTATCTTATTGTCTAATGCACGTCAATACAGTCTGACTTTATCGCTTTAGTTTCTATAATGAGCCATCATATTTTACATACCATTGTTTTTTACCTAGTATTGTATAAATTTATCACTGGTGAGCCAAAAAGATTAGACTGGTAATAGCTCTCAGTTAGAGACCATAGACAACAATTCCAAATTCCTACTACTGATCTCTGTCGCAATCTGCAGTGGTAGCCCCGTGATCGTAACACAAGGGCGTCCAAGAGAAAGCTCGTTGATTTCCTCCAGCTTTAGTTAAAGATTTTTTAGGTTTTATCCGCTCGTTGGACCACTCCACGGATTGATTCTCGCCCATAAAAGGCAAAAATGGACCACCAAAGCATCCTTAAGAGGACAGATGAAAAAATCGTTCTGGAGTTGAGATATTATGACACTTTTATACATTACGTACAGATTTCAGAGGAGACTTGTGTCCTTTTGCTTTGATTCATTGTTGGAATAATTACTTTTTGACTTTATTAAAATTTATTATTTAATAAAATGGCAATGAGGTCTCCCTTTTTTTAAACATTTTCGGTTGTTTGGAAAGATATCGCATCTGACGTTGCAGATCATGGTTCTCTAATAACCTTACTCTCCAAATCAAACATACCTACATCCATGCACTCAAGCTCATTTGTAAGATACACCTGAAATATATGGTTCCATAAGTCGCACTTAAATGTCTTTGCTCTGAACCAGCAGATCCAAAATTAAATTAAAGTTACGTTCGTTTGAAATTACTTCATTAACAATGAACGAACGAAATGACACTTATTTTAGTAATTTTATATAGCTTAACAAAATGTCATTCCATTGTTTACCTACTAAGGTAAGATACCAAAATTCATTTGCGAAAATAAATTTGCACGAAAAAATAGTATTGACACTAATTGAAAGAAAATAATTTTGAATCCTCAGCATTCATCATTACAAGTTATAGCTCATTTGTTACGTGGATAATATACCTATGTACGTGTCATATCAGTATAATTTGGTGCCACAATATTTCAAATGATTTTAAAAACACAAGAAGAAATCAATTTCATTTCACGCATATTAGTCAGCTGAGAGCCGTTTTTTCTCATATATATGTTACAGCTGAACACTGAAGAAGCTATTGATGTGTATCGTATGAACATGAGTATGTCTTTGAGAATGTGCGGGTACAATGACCAAAACTTTAGAACGTTAGTCGCAAATTATCAAACCTACCTCGAGTTTTATGAACTTTTTTTAACGAGGGCACTTGAATGCAAAACAGAGTCGGTGTTCATGATACCAAGAATGTAACGTACATTTCTATCGCACTGTATGACAATAGCCCACTGCTGCTTGCTTGCTCGGTCCGTCCGTCGGTCCATCTCTGTCACGCTCTTAAGGATTTAGATAAGAGAAAACTAGTAGACGCGCCCGCCAAAAATGACGGAATAAATGATGTTAATTTCTCAAAACACCTTCTTATTTACGGTAAATCTGACATGAAATAATTGTCTAGAAATTCATAAGACTCAGTTAAAGATAATTTGTGTTAGAGGCTGAGCTCTCGGCAAAATTTACTCATGCGGTCATCAGAGCAACGTAATTCGAAAAGCAGGATTGAGGTAGTTGCACATCGTATCATACATACCGTAAATATATAAATATTATTTTCGGGAATTAGGTTATTTTGAAGTACAATTTTGGGAACAGGGACTGGTGAGCTCTGGCGGAATGTCTTTTAACTGTAGGCCACATTTACTGTGACACATCAACGAATCGGTTGATCGCTTTATTTTATGGGTTTACGGTATAAAAAGCTTCCGTCATTTTTTGAGTAGAATAATTTTTCACTTTTTGTGCTACTTTTGAAGTATCGAAATCGAAAGAGTGATTATTGGAGCTGGAATGAATATTACTACACAGAAGAAAAACTACATCCAGTTATTACAATTCGCCCGTGTTCATCAATCCTAGTTTTTAAAGTTCGATCAGTTTCTCCAATAAATCTCTGCCAGTCACTCGCCAGTAGCCACATAATCTCCAGAACCGAGCGAGTCTTTCGGCCGACCAGTGTTCCGTTCGCGGGCAGAATCTAAGTGCTGGCGACGCTCTCTTGACTACTATAATGGATGTACTGCACATACTGCGTGTGTAGATTAATATATGTGTTGATTAATATAGTCTGCCAAAACGAGCGTCTAAACTCCTGATGGGCTGCTCGAGCCGGCTACGGTGTCTCCGCCTGCTTCCACCTTCCAGAGGGGCGTCAGAGCCTCTGGCAGGTTTGCTGTTACTTTGTTTCCTTGCAAACAAATGTGCATGTAAACTAAGCAAAATAAAAATTATCCTGATGTGACCCGAGCGAAACAGATACCGTGACGTAAATACGTTTAGATCTCGTGATAATTAAAATTAATTGCTCATCGCCACCTATTTCATAGACGCTTCCTGAATTAGATCTCGTTCCAAAGACTTTACTCACGTGCGTCTCCAACATCATGTTATTTACTTTTAAAGAAAACCAACAAATGCAAACAACTTGCACTTCAACGAGGGTTTAGGGAGGATTTCGACATGACAATTTGTTTAGAAATAATTGAATGCATTCTGAGGTTCAAAAAGTTAATTTAAGCGAAGGGTCCCTGGAAACACAATTGATTCAACGCCCAAAATAGAAGTGTAGATGTTCTGCTCAATATCGACTTATTAATTGAGTGCCGCAGTTCATGACTTACTATGAAAAATAATTTCATTTAAATGGCTGTGTAGATGAAGATTATTTTCAATTCAAACTGAATCCGTTGGTGTTGCGGACTTTCCGTATCTCAGTTGAATTTCCTGAGTTCAAACTTAAAATTAAGCTCATTGAAATAAAATAAAATATGAGAACGAATGGAGTAGTAATTTTCCTACCTATCAAGTAGTTATGAAGGCATGGCTCCCCTTAATTCTGAACTTTTTGGAAGTGTAGTCATGTTTAAAGTAGCATTTTAAATCTTATTTACATTCATACTTTCAATCTTGGCTTCTGGAACTTGATAAGAATCAAAGAAAAAGCTGATTTCTGCAATTCTACTCATTGAATGTATAAACATTTTACGACTGTTTTGAATTTTATGTTCGTTTTTGAGGGACGAGAATATATTTGAACACACTGTGTACACTTAGGAATTTTCCGCCTATACGCCTGAAACTAGCAGCGAACTGCTTTCATATTCATCTTTTCTGACCCATGGTGCACGTCATTAATTCCATAATCTCTTATCGTTACAGATTCCAACATAAGACTAAAATCTAAAATAGAAAAGCTTCCTTTAGATGAGATTTTCACGCCAAGAAGAAATCGTTATTGCCCTCCCCCAACCCTCAATGGGAGCGTCTATAGATAATGTCATTGAAGGTGATGCACCTTCCATAAAATAACCTAAAGTCCTTAAGGCCATGCATCCTCCATCAGCACCGGTCTCGTGACGCCACTTCGACGGCCCGGTAGAAGCCCTCAGATTGTGCCGTTTTGAAAATGCGTTCGCTGCTGGTCCATTTAGGAGCAATTCCGATATTTTGCCGGTCTCCTCATCTGCCGCCAGTGAACGCCCCGAGCTCAAACAATTTCTGTTCAAATCCAATAAGCGACGAGACTTTGAGAATGACGCCGGAAACTGCTTCTTCGCTGCATGTGAAATGCTAGAAAAGCCACACAATTGCTCAATGGATTTGACGAGCGTTTGTCTGTGTTCCCTTCTTAGAAAAGACCTCCTCAGCCTCAGAAACTTACGCAAGCCTTCGAGATGAAAGATAAAAACCGATAGCGCCTAAACTGGTAACGAGCTTCTGAAAATTCTCAACAAATCGGAGCAAGCGGCCGGAAATTTGTTTTTAGAATGACAAAGAATAGTCGAAGCTTATGAAGCTGCGTTGATTTACTAACTAGCTCTTTTTTAAAATTGTCGTATGCAACGTCTAATCATCAAATTGAATTTTGATTTACTTCACCACAACCAGTTGTTTGCATTCTATATATCGACCTGGTCACTATTGTTGAAAAGTCAATACAATCATGTTTAACTTTGAACTGACAGTAAATTATTTCAATCAAGATTTTATAAGTTGCATGATTACAACTTTTTCTTTTATTCATCATTCAGTTTGATGAATAAGCAAGGAAAATCCATTGAGACTGTCTCTAAAGTTTCATATCATAAATAGTTTAGCAATAACACGTCAGCAATGCATGAGGCGTGTAGTGAGCAAGTATGTTTCATATCATGTATAATTTAGCAATAACACGTCAGCAATACATGAGGCGTGTAGTGAGCAAGTATGTTTCATATCATGTATACATAGTTTAGCAATAACATGTCAGCAATGCAAGAGGCGTGTAGTGAGCAAGTATGTATCTTTCATTCATTTCTTACGAACGCAACGATTGTCCATCAAGTTCCATTGAAGAGGAAGCGGCCAGTTTAGTGTTACTGTAACTTCAGCGCATTGTGGTTACTGTGACTCAAGTGCGTTGTGCTTACTGTAACTCAAGCGTATTGTGGTTACTGTAACTCCAGCGTGTTGTGGTTACTGTAACTCGAGCATGTTGTGGTTACTGTAACTCAAGCGTGTTGTGGTTACTGTAACTCGAGCATGTTGTGGTTACTGTAACTCTAGCGTGTTGTGGTTAGTTTCCGAGTTTGTGGTTCAAGTTACGTGTACAGGATACTGCCGAGTTCTTGCGTTTTGACTCATTTTCCAACTATGATTGTGGTGCAATCAAAGAAGGTCCCACGTTGTGCTAAGAGAGTGACTTTGAGTTAAAATTATGTTAGTGAACGAATAAATGCGTTTAAATTTATGCTAATACATATTTTATACTCGTTTTTCACAATTAAATTTCTATGCAGAAAAATGCGCATTTCATCCTGTCCAATTTTTAGATGTTTTATGCATGCATACTTACATATGATACATACAACCAGTACGTATCATTCTCTTGACTAGGCCATACCAAGATACAGGGTGTAACATTTGCTGACTTGTTAGTTTGCTGACTTGTAGTCGTCATTAAAGGGCAAGACGTTGTCAAACAAAAATGAAAATGGTCTCATTTGAAAGACTCGTTCTTAACGTGGTGCTGCTTTTAGGTCTGGAGACATGCATTTGAGCAGGAGGAACGCTCGTTCACCGAAGAAGCGTATTTTTCCAATGGCAGCTGGATCATCTCCACCTAACGTGCTATCTCCACCTAACGTACCATCTCCACCTAACGTGCCATCTCCACCTAACGTGCCTTCTCCACCTAACGTGCCATCTCTTCCCTTTCGTACGATCGTTAATTTTACCCCAGCGTATCGTGTTCCTGGCCACCAATAGATTATTCCCAGTGGGAACACATTCAGGAGAAGTGGAAGTGGGGTTTTACGACGTGCAGAAGATCACTGAAGTATATTGAAGCGGTCAGGTTTCCTTTGTGCCATATTCTCGTCGCTCGGCAGGCAAACCTGCCGCTACCCTGGGCATTTCCGTCTGCAGGTGAGGCGAATTCTTCACGATCAACTTTTATCTCTTCGAGTTGCATTGATGTAAAACGTTTCTCAACGGCATTTTGTAAGCAGACAAAGCAGCAGGCTGGTCGCAAATCGCACACAATGCGATGTGCAACCGCAGTTTTGACTGAACACTTCGCCGGACGTCTAATCTCCCCGAGAGGCCACCTTCACTGGCCGACGCGCTCATCCGACTTGGCCCCAGATAATTTTATGGGGCTCTTCAAAATCCACTGTGTAATCGGATCGTCGGGTGACCTTGGACAAACTAAAGACTAAATACAGGTAACAATTATGAATCTTCCGATTTCTAGCCTTGAGGGAACGTATCGGGTAATCAGAAGTCGAGCATTGCACTGTGTTGCCGATTGAAGGAGGCACTTGAGTGATGTGATGCTTAAAATGATGTAAAAGAAAACTGTAAATCTGTTTCTGTACAGAAAAATTTTAATCGTATCAATATCAGAAGTGCTTTGGTTTCTAAGGAATTTTCAAATCAGCAACCTATCTTGTCGAACCTTGTACTATTTTTTGTACACATTGTATGAATTTAGGGAATCACGAGTAGGTAGCCTCATGCAAATTTATTTGCGGGCTTAGTCGTACTTAACTTTTCCACTGGGCACATTCGTGGAGTCTTCTCATGACTTGTAGGCGTTTTGGACAGAACGCCAACACTGACGGACCTCGTAAATGACTTATGTAATAAATATTGCCCGATTTTTACGCCGCGTACTGTCTTTCATCACTCACGCCTTTGATCACTCAAGTTACAAATCCAATAATAAGAAGTGCCAAGCATCCTACTGCCCAAAAGAAAAATATCGCTTGAATTATACAATAGATTTAGAAATTATGTCATGAGTCAAATTAGATCTACGAAAATAATTACTTTCATCAAAAGTTCTCCCAACTAAAAAGTGACAGTAGAAAAATGTGGAAGCTGTTGAATTCGCTAAACAGAGCAAATAAAGAAAACAAAACACCATTAAGAAAAATTACAAATAATGATATTACTTAGCTCTTTTAAAAATATATTGCAGGTATATTAAATTACTTTTTTCATGAATGTAGATAAAAACATTACTGACAACGTTCAAATGACCCGAACTCAAATGATCCCCTGCATTATCTCACTCACTTAAATGCACGCCATTAATTCTTTTTCACACTATTATCTAATAGTGAGGTGATAAAGTGTATCGGTGCCTTAAAAAAGAAGTCTAACGGAAGTAAATGTTTTACCGTAAAACTGTTGAAATCCTCTGCTGATATAATTTCGCCCATTCTAGTTGATCTGTTCAATAAATCTTTTCTCACTGGAATCTTCCCGAACTCTCTGAAAAAAGCAAGAGTATCCAATTTTTAAAAGCAATGATAAACCATGCATTAATATTTATGGACCAATCGCTGTCATTTTGATTGTTAATAAAATATTTCGAAAAATAGGGTACCAAAAATCTTATTCATATCTTGAACGTAATTGTTACATATATAACAAATAAGTAGGCTTTCGGTCTAAAAACTCAAAAACTCAAGCCATTCTAAATCATCTTCATTATCTATACTCAAATATTGACCAGGTTTTTTTCATATTTTCTATCTTCTCAAGATTTAAAAAAATACTTGATGGTGTAAATCAAAGGGTCCTTTTATCCAAAATACATCACTTTCAATAAAAGGAACTCTTCAATAGTTGTTCACTTCTTTTCTCTCAAATCGTATTCACCACGATACAATCAGAGACCCAAAGTCAGATATGCTGCATTGTTTTAAATTTTCATAAATGATACGAGTATAGTGAAATGCACCTCCGATTTAAATTTTATAATTTTTAGGAAGACAGTATCATGTCATTGAAAACCTCCGCGAACAATATTGAAGAATCAACTGACGAAATTAACCAAGAGCTAGGAAGAGGCTCTAGGTGGTCAAAAGCCGATAAAATCTGCGTCAGTATAAGTAAAATGAAATACATTCTTTTCTCATACAAAAAAGTCAGCTCTCAAAGAACGATGAGAAATGGTACAATAAAACAAAGTGATCACTTAAAGTTTCTGGGAATAACCTTTCACAAGCATTTTAGTCTCAGTCAATAAGCATCATGAAAGCCCCTTGCACACTAGCTTCGTTGAAGGCTTCGTGAAGTTTACGATGAACAGGACGGCAGGCATCATCGTTATAGAGACAGAATCTTAATTCATCTGCTCACATGATATTTCTCCTCTCCTATTCAGCCCAATGTGCATGTGCTTTGGCCTAGTTTATACGAGGGGGCATGTGAGTGGGAGTTAACATCGGCTGTTTACGAGGCACTCTGCACCATGTATCCAAAGCAAGGAGTTCTCTACGAAGAGTTTGTTAAAAAACAGCTGAAGAGCCATGATTGACGTTCGCACTATTTCTAGGCGTGATGCAAACCTATTCCGGTGGAATAGCTTAACTGGTAGTGGTTTCTATCGGTCAGAAATATCTTCCGGGCGCAATTTTGCTATGGATTGCAGTATGTCCTTCTTTCGCTCGGTGTCCCTTAGCCAAACCAAATACAATAGCCCCTTTTTGTCATTTTGAGACGTCTTGTTTTCATCTCATAATTATGGAACCGCTAAAAATGAGCCCATAGCTTACTAACTCTGAATGAAAACTGATGTCTGTTCAGTACTTGCATTTAGCCTAAGCCTCAGTTCCAGCTTTGAAAACTTATTGATGGACGTAGTAAATAACTGGTGCTCGAAAAACAATAGGAGGCTAATTTCATGTCAGGGGAGCTTATGTAGGCGTTAATGTTGGTTGCTTTCTGACGTGGGCTAGAGAGTATGCTCAGGAACTGAAACTATGAGGAGGTTGTCTTTTTGATGCTTGATCTATAAATTGGCAGGGCTCGCGGGTGATGGTGCAAACTGACTGGGAACTTGTGGGTTTACTTGGGTTCTTGTTGCAACCGTTCTCCTCGCATCACACTGTGTTGATTTCCACCACAAGATAGACAGATCGACACGACTGATCACAGAAAAGTGTGATTCAAGTGTTGCTGACACCGGTAAAAGGTGCTAATTAAATTCTTATTGCAATATTTTCTGAGATGTATTTCATTTGCTTGTCTTTCATATTACTGAATGAGGATGTAATTCATGATTTCACACGATTTTTGACTGCATATCTTGAACAATCTTTTGCTTTGTTCTTCTCGATTGTTTTATTCGTTTAGCGTCACAAATTTTCTAACATGTTTCGGGAAACTTATTGCACGATAACTAACTTTGTTCAAATTTAAGAGCGTACACTGGAGCAATAAATAGAATTACTTCAACAGGTTTATTGGCAACGTAGTCCCCATGAGAGATGGGATGTGAGAAATCATTCCGTAAATTGTCTTCAACTGCCATTATCTTCGCTGGAGGTACTTTCCAGGTGCTTAAAGCTTCCAAATGCGGGACTTAAACGTGCAAAAGTTACGGAAATTCTGTTTGGTTTGCTTTTAAAGCACTGTTGAGACGCTCTAGACTCATTTTGATATACATGTTCGCGTCTGGCATTGCAACACTTGGGGGTCTTATGAAGACCAGAAAATTCCTAAAGTATGTGTTAAATCAAAGAGCGTTTGTTCGATAAAACATGCTCTAAGATATCAAATGAAGAATCGGTTGTGAAAACAGTGAGTTCATCTGTATCTAAATTTGTGCAGTCATGGAATAACTATTGTAATCAGACGTCTCTCAACCGTAGTGTGGAACTTTTTTCGGACAGTTCTTACAGCGTTTCAGTTTATAATCATGATGAAAATATCGAAAGCTGTAAATCTGAGTTACATTTTCGCACCCAATTCGTGTACACCCCTTCATAAAAATTCAATTTTATGCAGTGCGAAAATTTTCCACCAAATGCGCAATTCATTGGGAAGTCGTACACAGCGAGTTGAAGCTTCTTCCTGACCCTTATTGAGATAGCGCTTCATGCAATACGGTGCCTGTGTACGCACTCGCCTTGAGGTAGCTTTGAAAATTGATGTATGGCTTCAGTGGACTTGAGAGATTAAGTGAAGGCCGATAATTTCCTGGGAGCTCGTTGTAAGTGGATCACAGGAGCTAAAGCCGGGCTAGGCCTTCGCCGCCAACGTTTCAGCGTCGTTGTCTTGCTTGCGAGATGCGGCTGCGTGCTTCTATTAAGAAAATTTAACCGAGTGTTCTAATTACATGCAGCGAGATTGAAACTGAATCAATTTTAACTCTGTTTATTATGCGCGTACGCAGTTACTTTAGTTTTATAACTAACTGTATACACCTTTTGAACGATGTAGTCCTTCATACAGTCAAGGTACTTACTATTTATGGGTTGACCGGGACTATTTCTGAACCTTTAGAAGGTAAATTATATTAAGAGTCAGTGCTTTCTTTCTTGCCGGTCAATTTAGAACACCGATTAGAAAATCAAGATCACGTTTGAGTGGAAATAACATTGCAAATAGGTCGCCGAGGAATAATATTATTGTAACCTAGCATGAACGATCGAGGTTATTAAGTTAGTTGATTCATCAACCGCAGAAAATACCTCAGCGATCGATATCGAGTACGTCATAGATGCTAGAACGCGTTCACCATTTCGACATACCAATTTTTTGAATCAGTTATTCTTTACGTCTCTAGGTCTAAAATTCTATCCTCAAATTAGAACAGGGTATTTCGTGTATTATTTCCTTGCATCATACATATGTTAGCCATATCTATCAAGATATTGTGCATCACTGTAGAACTCACTACATCTAAACGAATAACCATAACTAAAACCTTTTTTATGAAAGCACGACTCGATGAATCCAAGTAGGTACGCTCTAATAGCATAGTTATGTGTAAAACGTGACTCAATTTATACTGAAAGATTAGATCATCAGGATGCATCCAAACGCATTGAGTATGCACGGGTGTAGCAGCTCCCCCCAGCGTGTCCAGACACACCCACTCGCAGAGCCGTGCCTAGAAAAATTTTCTCAGCTTCCGTGAGATTCTTTGGTCTTTGAGACCAAATGAAATACGAGAAAATTTGGGTATTTTTATTGAAGCCGTATCAGAATTGATTGGTAGCTTCCACGTTGCTGCTGCAATTTACAGGAGGTTAAGAGAGTTACGATGAGGCCTGCAAGTTGCTCTTCCTTAATTGTCTTTAGAGCTGCTCGGCGGTCTCTGTATTGCCGTTCCTATTATGGAGATGTGCTACGGGACGTCGTTTCAGTTGCTGTTGCCAGTGTAGTCGATACTGTATGGCTTGTTGCTCGGCAGGTCCCTGTTTCTATTTTCCCTTCGGTTGTTTTGTGGGGTTTTGCTGTCGCTTCTTTACTACTGATGTCATTCCGGTCCCTCGGATTGTGAAGTGATCAGTCTACTGTAGCTCATTTTTGGGGGATCAGCACATGAACTCTGAAATTTACTGTTCACTTCCAAATTTGGCATTTCGTAAAAACCGAGACATTTAAAGGGTTTCTCTCTAGGGTTGTTATTTTCAATGAATTAAGATGACTTGGGGTATGATTGAAAACGATTCTTTCCCTAACTGTAAAAATTGATTTTGTTCGATATTGAATGAATATTATATTCTCATTCATCGTGCAAGAAAATTATAATCCTTTCGCAATTCTTTCGAGTTCCATCCTACTCATGCGACAGCGTATTCCAAATTCGTATGAGATTTTATACCACACGTTATAAGTGCAATACAGCCAGTTATCTACTTATTCGTAGCAACTTCACTATTGTTGTCGTCCGGACTTTTCATATATATTAACAAAAACTGATCCATAGAAGAAAGTTAATTGGCTATCATTATTATGATTTTTGACCCTTCGATCTCCGCGTTCACGCCAAGCGAAGAAAAAAGCTGAACCCGCTGAGTAATTTCTACCGATCGGAAAATGGTAGTATTCAGTTGACCTACACCACTGAGCTCTTTGATTGCAAAAAAATGTTACAAATGTTTATAATAAACGAGTGAGCGATGAAAACAGTGAAATTACGCATTAAGTAGCTTCTCATCTAAGCTACTTGTAATAGGATGCTGATTGGATGTACTGCCCCAAATATTAATTTTCGGAAATGTATAAGAACTCTACAATTCAGAGATGCGGAAAGACAGGCGCTGGGTAAAACCATCCTAACATACACGAAACAAACAGGTTGGATGTATTCATTTCCATGGCATCTAAAAGCAGAATGCTACTGGCAAGCTGCTAAACTGGTGCTGAAACGCACACATTTATGGTATGTCACATGGATTTTGAGGGTTGTTTACGTCAAACCAACCAACTGAAACAGGAAATAAGCTCTAAAATGATACTAAATCGGGATACGAAATTACTTTTTCGAGGTTTGTCGTTGAAATTTTATCCCGACAAAAAGAAGAACGCACGTAATTGAGAACATATTTAATTAGAATTCTTTTGCCATCGTTTCGGAATACTAAGCTTCTATCACCAGCGTTGAAAAACCCCACAGAAGTACAACATGAAACTCTAAAAAGTTAAAACTAAAATGAAAAACAATGATAATGTTTAAAAAAAATCTAAATCCTAAACTCAATCATTTCCTCTTTCACGCAATACGCGGTTTTGTATCACACACTTACTTACATACACCCGCGCACGCACACATCTGAACACACCCTCACAAACCCACAGAGTAACTACAGAGTCGAAAAGTTAGAGTAACTAAAACTATGGTCGGAACTATTACAGTGATTAAGAATTGCTGAATAAGAGGGAGAGGCGTATGATATGCCCGTTCTGTGTAAAATACCTCAATGTTGACTATGTCGTATACATTGTTGGAGTTTAATACTTCCTACATAGGAATGCGCGCAGCGACCACAGTTATTAATGTAGACACAGCCACTGTTCAGACATTCTTCCAGTCGCTCTTTCCTTTTAAAAAATTGTTAACTGCAGTTGGCGTTCATGTATTTTGTAGGAATAATTTTAAGATTGGTTCATACTTTAACAGGAAGATATTTTTAGATAGTAATGAGAACTATTAATTGATCAATGAATGTTAATTTAAATTAAAGGATTTTAGGAGAAAAAATTTCAGGCTTGGTCTTGGTTTGACAAAATATTAATACGAGAAATAATTTTTTTTATACGACAATCAAATGTATCTTTTGAATTGAATTGAGGTGTTTTACAGTATTTAAAATATTTCAAAGTGATTGAAGGGATATAATTCAGAAGTAAAGTAACTACAAAATCATTTATTTATACCAAACTATAGAAACGTGAGACATGCTGTAGCCCTTTTGTGACAAAGTTGTGCTGAATTTATACTCTCAAAAACTCGTTTTCCTGCTAATTGATATATTACGAGGTAGTTAAATATTCGAAGTAAGTTCCGTAGACTAACATCGATAAAATGTCATTCAACTTTTATAACACTGAAATTACATCTTTTCATAAATTCTGTGTTGAAACTTTAAAGGAACCAATTATGACATCACTGATGAACATGCTTTATATTTTCAAATTTATATTTTCAATCTGCAAGTCCTACGATATAACAGCATCATGCATCATCGTCTGTACAACAAATTCAAGGACAGTTTTTTCCACCTTTAAGAATTTATTTTCTACACCCCCACAGTTGCACTGCATTGGGTTCCATAGAATAGATCCTTCAAATTACTGATCATCCATATTATATTTATTGATACAAATTGTATACCAAAGTACATGTGTTCATTTCTTATATTTAGAGCTAATTCACTCCACGACTGAATAATTGGACACGTGTCTTCATTTCTTGAGCGGCAAAAAATTCTTCATCGCTTGATAACATGATTTATTTAGACTATGTAATGATGACGAAAGCAAATCAATTCCTGCGACGACACTGCAGACTGTATGCGTTGGTGCATAGATATTAGAGTATGAAATTGTTCTTGCGCGTTTGGATTTAGTTACTTACAAATTTTTCCCGTTGATGCTTTTTTACGAAATAGACCATTGCAGTAGTGAAATGAAAACATTCTCATTGCCAGTGGAAAAAGTATATTAAATAGATAAAACTGGGTTGCAGTTATAGGAAGATTTCTCGTTTTCTGCCAATTTTAGCAGTTGTCAGAAAAATATTTCAGGGTAAGCTATACTGCTATTTTGATAAATTGGATGAATTCGGAAAGTGAACTATCATATGGAACACTTTTCATCGGCCAGGTAAAATCTCTCATTCACTACCCTTGTTCTTTGCAATCAATACCAGAGGGATTTTAAAAACAGTTATTGTTTGCAATTTTTTCAGTTCACATGAAACGAAAATACTTCTCCGATATTTTTTCGTGGGTGCATCTTCCTGAACACTTTATGTATATTTTTCATTTTCCATTTTGTTTCCTTTCAAGCTTATGTGCAGAATATGTTGATTCACCGAGTAAAAGCTGCTTAGATCTTAAAGACATACACTTTTATCACGCACGATTTTCAGCCTGTGAACCACCTCTGCCTCTTGAACTAAACGCTAACAAAACCTGGAGCACCTACTCAGCACTGAAACTGAAATGAAAAAGCTTCCTTAGCTTATTTTGACTCTAGAAAACCAGGTAACTGAGCCTGTGTATAATCTAAAACATCAAAGCGTATGATTGGACTAAAACATTACCTTTTAACCTAAGTAAAAAACATGTAATATAATAAACATAACTTCAATGTATTTTGATTCTGAAAAAAAAAGCTGGATGAGAAAATTAGATTATTTGCACTTTAATTTTCAGGTGTAATCACGGATCGACTACAGTAGTTTAATGTGGGGAAATATAGCGAAATGTCTTCAAAACGAGTCACAAAAATATATGAATTATACGGCCAGTTTGTTTACAATGGTAACTTAAAAAAATACGATCAAGTAACCCCTCTCCTACAGAACGTGGGCTGAGCCTCATGCAGCAAAGGTTTTTCATTCGTAAAGCCATGTATGTTTCCCCCTCTATATACAGTACCTCACTCAGAATAATGAAAAGTTGTAAAAATTTTCCCCTGCGCTGCGAACAAAAAGTAAAACAAGAGAAATGATGTTCGAGTGAGCTACCGTCCATCCAGCACCGGAAGAAAAGCTATGTCGATCTCAGAAGTTTAAAAATAGAGCAATCTCTCTCTGTGTATGCAAAAACTTCCAGTCTCTGAAGGCTTTCAGGGGAAATGTGTCTAGCCGTTTTAAATTTTAGCTATTACACACACACTTGTATATGTACATCTATGTATATACGTATGTGTATGTAAGTGTACATATTTCGAAATAAAGCCCGGAAATCTGCTTTAGCGTCCTTCACTTTTAGATGTTTGCGTTATGATCATAAACAGAACTATTATATACTGCTATATCAGAATTAGTGTTTTATGTTCTTGTGTACGTTTTCAACTGTGATTGACGCAGGCTTTCATAGTACGAGTACAAACCTATAGAGGCAATATCACTTAATGGCATGCAAGAACAAGCGGATACAGAACTTTCAAAAGTTTGATATACTACACCTTTAGTTTAAAACCACTAGGCATACGTGTGTTTAAATTGGGAAACACATACGTGTTACGTTCATTTGCATCATCACTTAGACTGAATTATTTTATTATTCTTTGTTTCAACAAGTACCGGTATTTTGCTGGTGTAATGCTGATAATATTTAGCACGAGTCAAGATAAGCGAAAATATTATTGTTTACAGCATTGCAGCTCTACTCTGATTCATCGATAGTTCATTTCATACATTTAATAGAATATTCAGGGTCGTGTTCTAATTTGACTGTTCGTCCAATTTGGGTCATTAGATTTTACCATGAATGACGAAGTATTCAACGAATTTGTACAGTAATTTAAGTTTTCTCGATTATCCATCGCAGCGCAGAGGGCCATCAGGTATTAAATTAGAAATCATCGTTTAAAATGTCAATGTGATTTACATTTTTGATCACGGTTTTATATTCTTACTTAGTTATAGCCGAACGATTCACTACATCACATGATAGGAGTATTTTTTATTTTGAAATTAAGTAATCTTCTCTCTCTTTCTGACAGCACGAGTTAGTACGGAACAACTGTAAACTCACACCACACTGTCAGTATATGAATGTTTCACAAGAACAAGGTGTCATAAATCCGTAGAGGTTATTATGTAATGAATGTCTAATTTAAGTAATGGATGTCTTATCCAGTATAATTCGTGACAGGTTCAACTTTTTGTTGTCATTTTATCGTCTATCTTATGTATAAGAAAATCATGGTTGTAAGAAGTCATCTTTCAACTGCAATTTCGGAATTTTAAAGCGTATAATAAAAAAATGACACTATGATTTTGGTTAATAGGAAACTTTTCGCCACTGATAGAGCATTAAGAAGCACAGTTAGAAGCTTCTACGCGACTTCCATACACAATTTTAAGGTTGTACTTGTACTGATCAAATCATAAGTTTGAACTCGACTTCCACGTTTGGATTTCAAGGCTGTAGTCTTTTTGCTTGAAAACCTTGCTTTGTAAATGACTTATTTCAGAATAAACGATTTTTCTATCTTTTCTTTGGTTTTTGTGGAGGTACCAGACTGAAGCTACGTGCAGCTACGGAGCTCATACAGACTCGTATATTATACGTGTATATTAAATTTTGATGAGATTTTGATATGCAGTCTTTCCACATCGGAAATAGTTTTTCATGTGTAGTTCACACAGGAAGCTTTAATAAAACAAAGTCATGTCAACGTACAAAACTGATTGAAAACAAACATTTTCTTGAGGTCTTGTGAGTGCAGCTGACAGTAATCGCAGCTGAACGCAATGAAGTAGCTCACGTTTTATAATAGGGTGTTCCATGGCGGTATCGTGGAGGAAGTACAAAAGCAATCAATTCGAGCCTTCACAGACTCAACTTTTTGTACAAAAATTATTTTGCCCAATCAATAAAATAGTTTTCTCTGAGAGATGTATTTAGATTTTTTCTTTAGAATGTTGAGCTCAGGCTTCGACAATCTAGACAATGTGCTTTCAGAATCATTTCATGTCATGCTCTCGTTATTAATTATGCGCCTAAGCAAGACGTTCCTGTTGATTCACCATTACCGTTGGAGAACTCAGCTAATGACAGTTTAGTGGTGTACACAGTTCGGTATGTATGAACTAGGAATCCATTACGCTTTTCAGGAAGCAGTGAGGCAGCTTGACATGAACGTGTATTGAAATTCTGATGCCCACATGAGCAGATGGGTTCCAATTTTACGAATTGGGTTCCAATTTTCGTTTACGAAGAGTCTGTTTTAATTTGTTCGAAGAATAACGCCCGCCTTGACAATGGCTTTTAGATTCTATACTGCAACTTTAAAAGGGCTGAGAATTTTTCACATTTGAAGTCGAAATGTGAAACTCAGACTCATGTGTTTGATATGACAATAGAAGCCGTTCATGAGAACACTCATTATCTTTCAAACGAAATGGGAGGAAGAACGCCGGTGCTACACTAAATTTTATATTAAAAAAACCTAATTGTTTTTAGAGGATTGAAAATATTTGGGAGAATTTCCCCTAGTTTTGGATAATCTTGACACTTTCCAACCAACAATACAAAATGAGCCTCATCATTAAGGAAAAAGGTTCTACTAATTAGTATCAGTGGAGTTGTGGCAATGACAGTCGCTTTTCTGTTAAGATAGAAAGGTACATATAGACAGAATGAACTCACGAAAATCCAACTCAAACTGTGAGAGTTAGAACTCCGGCTGATGGCGAGAAAAGTGGAGAAAAAGTTCCTCACACTTGGGGTGGCACAACAGGGTGTTTTATTCTTCGGACGACGAATAAAAGTCCGTCAGGACCCTTTAAACTCCGTACGTGATGTGGCCTCATTAGTGTCTCTCAAGACTTTGGGCAGAAGTCGAAGTCCTCAGGTTGCCAATGGAACGCCAATTATGGGACTCCATGACAGCAGCACAAGTCGGCTTAGATTGTGTCCAAGCGAATCCCCACTCGAGTCAGACAGATAGAATTTTACCAAATACACTATTATTTTACTTGTCGTTAATCCACAGGTGTGCTCAATGCCCCACTCGACAACCCAGGAATGCGTGAAAATGTTTGAACAAAAGACCTTAAGTTTCCTACACATAAGCTGAGAATACGACAACTCTGATATAGATTAAAATTAGTATAACTTCAACGAAAGGGAAGCATAACTGCGTCTATACATCAAATGTACTGTACTCACGACCAGTAGTTGAACTGTACATGTACATGCTAATAGACTTGTGTATTTCCCATTCGGAAGATGCTGTGAATGTAGAGACAAATCAATGTGCTTCACGCCATCTCTCACTTTCACCAGAAAAAAGTAAAATTTCTGCATGGAAAATGCAGAATGAACAGTGGTCGAACCTGCATCTGTAGGCACATCTCGCCTCGAGTTCTGGTCGATTAGACCCACTGCGAGCGCGTCCTGACAATTTGCGAAGTTTGGACCAAAGTACTCTAGCCGGCCAGCCGGGCTGGTAATTGATCGATTGCCTCACTGGGGCCGCTACGTGATGAACAATGCATCTGTGTCCGCCCTCAAGATTAGTTTTAAGGTCATAGAATTCGTCTGTTGATGTTGTCAGCCATATTTATTACTGGTTCTCACTTTCTTCTATGTAATGTTATGCCCAAAAATTCAAAATTTTTATTGATTGTAAAATTGATGGTGTTCTTGAGACCTGAGTGTGTTTATGAGGGTTCAAGCATTTTTTTGCCCGGTAAAAATTAGGCATTTCATCGATACATGATAATGTTTTAATAAGTTACGTTGTATGATCATTTATGTATGCATGAAAATGATATTTCAAACTACACGTACGTGAAAATTAAATCTATACCACAGTCAAGAGCACCATCCATTAGTTTCACACTAAAAAGTAGGTGTAAAACAGGTTCGATAACGTACTAGACATACCCTCCTGAAATTGATGTTTCTTGATCATTACACCGTGAACAACGAAAATTTTGCTAATTTTAGAGTAGATTACTGAGGTACTATCAATGGTAGAGAGTTGATAGTCGTCCTGGGAATTTTTTTTCATTCGTAACCACGGTAAAATATTTCATTCTAAGTCAAGTACTTCAGACGCAACGATGTTCGGAGTGAGGACTATTTTCCAAAGTTCTTCTAGGTTAAGGTTTTTATTCCCATCTTACACAACGATTTTGATTAGGAAAAAATAATCAAACGTCGATCATTGTCAAATATAGTTTTTTTAATAATGCCCACCCTAAAAATAATTTATTGTTTATTCGTTTGGAGTTCTTCAGTTCATAGTTAATCACGGTCAGTCACTCCCAGAGCTCTCGATAAATTTTTGGCATGCCTCTTATTTTCTTCCTCACACTTTCGATGGGCTCAGGATTGAGTACATATCAACCAGCGTAAGGGAAAAAGTTCAAGTGGTTAAAAATTCTGCGGAACAATAATTAAGTGATACCTGGTCCATGGCATAGACTCAGAATATATTTTTTCATTGATGAGTTTCAGAGCCATTTTGGTGTTTTCTAGCGTTCATGTAGTTCTGTGTCTGACGGCCGGAAATTTGGGTATGGCATGCCCAAGAAGGGCCGCTTGAAACGTTCTTGCACTGTTTTTTGCTTTATTTTGTTCTAGTATATGCTATTTACACATCTTTAGTATCTATACAAGCAGTCTATTCGAGAAACAGGCGCGGCTTTTTCATTTTGGACTAAGAAATATTGAATCAAAGATAAATTAATTTCTGGAATAACCAGAGACTGAAACGTTCTACCTTAAACTTGAAGGTGATGAACTGAAAGTCTAGGTTATATGGAGGACAAGCCTGGCTTCCGTGGAACTAATGAAGCCCTGCAACGACCCCCTTGAATGACGACCGTTCGCCTGCGCTGCGTATGTAATGAAGCCTTGCCAAGCTCCGCCAGTCCCACCGTGCAGAACAACAGAGTCTCTCACTGAGCTCTCCGGCATCAGCAGTACGGGATGGCCCCTAAACGCCCTCCAGCTCAGGAGACAAGACTGTTTTATGGCTGCCTCTCTCCAGCGTAGTCTCATGATTGCGTTGAAGGACCAACGGAAATTCTCAAAATCTGACGGGCTTGTTTCTATTGCCGCTGTCGTTCCCATATGAACGTGATTTCGTGTTCTGAGAAGCTCGTAACGGAAACAGTGAATCAATTTGACATGGTTAATTGACGGCTGTTCGGTCAGTACCCTCATATTTCCAAACGTTATTTAGCTAGAAACTCTTACGGAAAAATTTCAGTTGAAACCGTGAGAACACGCGAGTTTATTCCTACAATACCTTGCAACAACAAATTCATTTAAGGAATCGTTTGGACTTAAGTTTTCACAATAACATGATGTAGAGAATGTCTGCCCTGATTGCCGATACTGTAGGGTTTTCATAAGAAAAATACGGCGGAAATCATACAATCGATACCTAAGCTACAGTTGGACCTTGGATCACCGTTCTAATAAACAGGACCTACGCGCAGAAAATTGGTAAGAATCAAATTCAAGGAATCTAAGTGCTTCACTATTCATATTCTTGAAAATAATGTGCGATGATATCCTATCCAAGAATAGAACTTAAAGTCGTAACCTCTGATACCAGAATTCAATGCGCTTTTTGGTATTACAAGCATGATATTCGAATTAATAGTAAGAACGTTCAATGAAAGGAACACACTTTACAATTATAATGTATAAAAGGTCTCAGAGTAAAACTCAAATTTTACAAGCAGAGGTTTCTCATATTTTTCTACCGATCAATTGATTTCATGCACAGTATTTCAGTCCCCGAATAAGGTGAAGGAAGATATCCGACTGGATCAGTCTCTTCAATCAATTTGCTTTGACCCGAGGCTGTCGTCTGAGACAAAGTTATCTACCAGCCAGAGAAAACAAAGACTACCAAAAAGGGTTTTCTGTCTAAACTTCTTCAGTTTTCTCATTTGCATGATGGACCAACGAGGATAGTGAGACTTCGAAGTTAGTGAACTGTGTATTCGACCTCACTCATTTGTTTGCTTCGCGAATGTCTTAAGCTGGATTTTGATGAATTCCGGTGTGTAAGAGAAAAAAATTCTAACTCACGGAAAATACTCGCTCTCTCGATCGAAGATCATACGCAGTGAATCCATACCGAAGTACTTAAAATGCTTGACTCTCTTCCGCCTAGTTCTGGGGACTAAGGAAGGCTGTGCATTTTGATACGACCAGCAACTATTGCTTAGTTTTTCGAACTTTGATTTGTATTTAGCCAAAAAAATCTTGTTTTTCTTCTTTCGTCATGTTCTTAGTGAAACTTGTCCCAGCAGTTCTAGTTCGTTTGCTGTTCAAGCATCTCGAGTTCGCTTTTTTTACTTAGAGTGTAGGTTGGCAGGTTTAAAATAAGACTTAACATGCATTTATCTCACTACTACCACAAGCGTTTCTTTGTCGCACAGCCTAATTTCTGTATAAACTTTATGCGGTATAATTTACATCAATTTCTATCAAAGTCATTTTCTTTTTTGTACCCCGCACGTTGACCCTTCCATTGCCGTCGTGGTCGCCGTTTGCTGAGAGCGTTACAGCGGGACGACCGGCGTGAGTACATACAACAGCTGCCTCGGCCCTGGCGAGCCTCAGGAAGAGGGCGGCTGTGCGCGTCGGAACAGCTCTGTACACCGCGCCGCTGATGTGTTGTATTGCTCCCTAGATTGTTTTTTGAAGTGATTTTCTTCCTTCTAATTGAATGCATATGCCGTTATGAAGCCGGATTTTGATGAAATAATGGAAACATTTTCTGAATTTGTAAAATTAGTTTTTTTCTCAGCAAGTGGGGATTATCAAAAACGTGCCACTTAAAGCGATGCTTTCATTTTAATAAATTCTAATTATGTAGTATGGACATAAAAACTTTCCGAACTAACAAGAAGGAATATTGCTTTAATAGGAATAGAAAAATATTTTCTTAGTTGAAGACAGATTCAACTTTAGCATTGAGTAAGATATGTATTTCAATATTGTAATCGTACCAAATTGTAATGAACATTTTTGTGTATTCACAGGCTTAAATTTACAAACTTTTCACTTTTGAAATCCGTTAATTTTCTACGCTGCGTTCCATCAATCCAGGTTAAAAATTTAGAAAGTCTTCTTTATTCGTTGATCTAATTATTTGCATTCCGTTACAGTTCTAAAAAAGCTTTAAAATAAAAAAATACAAGTATATCGGTATTCTTAAAAAGTAATATCCCTTTAGAATCTTTCTGATTTTTTTTTCCAGTGTACCTAAACATTCAGTCTCATTCATCAGAACTTCATTCATTGGCTATTACAACAAATATCAGTTACTCTACTACAATTTAAAAATATTTGCCCCTCCTAATAATTCATTATTAAACACTATGCTATACAAGTGTAATAAACAACATTCAAAACAACTACAAAGAAAACACAAGTGAGCTCACTGCTTCCAAGGTAAATGTTAGTTTCCATGAGAACAATGAATGGCCAAAATGCAATGGTCTTAAGTTCGAACGAAGACCTGATGAGTTGGTGAGTTTGGAATTTTGTGGTCGTGTGTAATGAACCTCAATATATCATCGGCATGTCAGACGCTGAGAGCGCTCGAATTTTGACATCCCGCTGCTTCATCGAACAAATTGTCTGGAGAAGATAACCAAGTTCTTAAGACCATCAGTACAAGACGTGACGTAACATCATTTAGCGTTCCACTAACTGTCCTTAAGACGATCTTGTACAACAAGCCATGATGTTTTATCACCCTGGGTTCCACAAACTGTTTTGGGGATAATGATTACTTTCAGAGCTCATTACTTCTTCATTAGTTATACACTGTGCATCGCTGATACTCACAAGGAAGTAATATCCGGATTAAAATTGAGAATGGACTCGTATCTCATTTTCACGTTATTTAAGACACACTTTAAGCAGAACAAGCGCTAGAGCTAAAATGTTCGATCGCAGAAACAGCAGCGATCGTTGCGAGGGACTTCATTATGTTGATGGCTACGAGACAACGTGTGATGGTTGTCGCATGGCTCTCTCACGGCGGTTGCACCTCAAGACAGTTAATGAGGTTACAGCTCGAAGTTGTGCTGCTCTTCCCGCCGTGATGAGGTTCCATGTGTCTCTAAGTGACCCGATGACGTCTGATGAAACACCGGGTCATCATGAACATAAAAGACAAATAAGTTTTTTTCATTACGAGTGTCATCATTTAACGCTTATTTGACATGGCTTTACTACTAGATTACCTTATTTACCTGCTATTCACGTTCTCATTAGGTTAATGAAATTGAAGGTTTTTCTACAACATTTCTTTCACGATGGCGAAAAAATGCGTCTTTGACACATTCGTTTTTTTGCAGTCTTTTGGAATATCACTTTCTTGAAAATATCTTGAGGCTACGCAGTCATAACATGTTTCATGGCGTAAAAATATTGAATTTTTCGCTTCTCTTTGAAAAATCTTGTTTCATCATTCTTATTAGACGTATATCGACTGCTGTTCTTGCTAGATGAGTTTCATCACTTTAAATGTCGTTAAATTCTATGTTCCTTCTTGGAGTATTGTGTTTCATCATCTCAGATAGACGTATATCGACGGCTGTTCCTCAGGAACGATCTCAAATGGCTCGGTCATGAATCGGTATTGAGAGGTGTCCACTGTAAAAAGACCGACTCGAGTTAGCTCCTCCAGCCGCGCAGTCTCGACACAATTTGGCTTTCCCAATATCGGAAACGGAAAACAAAGCAGACGCTTGGGAGCCCGGCTTTCGTCAGCTAAAAGGGTTTGGGGACCGGCTGAAATTCTTTACAGAGACCGTTTAGCAACTTAGCAATTTCAGCATTTTTCAATTTCGAAACTTGCAAAGAAACTCAACGACACTAAAATGCCGTTTTTACCCAAAGTTACGAGAATTGGTGCCGCACAACTGCCGAAGACTCTTTGCTTGCGATGAAACTGCAACACAAGTGAGCGTATCACGTGCGCAACCACGTCATCGAGAACACGTATTGGTGAGTTGGTCCCACAATATTTACGAAACCTGAAGCCAAGCTCTATTAAATATGAAGTCAGAGCAAACGCATTTGATTGTTCAGAAATAAGTCACTATCGCATATCATCGAAAGGAGACACGTAGTTTCAAGCGTGCAAAACACCGCCAGTTGGATCGAAAATAATGAAGGAAGGCAACGTAGTTCTCTCATATATTTCTTGAATCGGCAAACTTTAGTAAAGTCATGTTTGAGGGGATGAATTAAGTAGTGAAAGAGTCATAGCTTCCAAATTTTAGTCATTTTCACGAGTTTTTGGGAAGGCTAAATTGAAATATAATATACTTAAAAAAATATAAACCAAAAATAATTTCGCGCTTTTTCAAGGAATCATAGAGCCACACCATTACTTCGCTTCAGAGCTTCATATTTTAATGCTTTATGACACAGGCAAAAGACTGGAGAGAAGCGTTCTATCATGGTATAATCACCTTCTTTTCGAGGCTTTTATAGCAGCTCTGCACTTCGCAGCGAATTAAGGCTAAGTACATTGAACGCTGAAGCGTAAAGTGGGATGACTGGCGCAATTTTCTGGATTTCAAGAACACGGAACTGCACTCCACATCATTGTATTTCCTAGGTGTACTCGAAATGCAATGCGACTGAACTAGCACTGATTAAAGACAAACACTTCTACGTAAGTCTATTTCGGATATATTAATAGTTTGGATTCTACGCATTAGTGAATTTCCGTTGATGAATTAACAGCAAATGCCTTGGGCTTTACCCAGAAAGATATTAATATTACGAAATCCAATGAATGCTTCAGATACTAAGATGTTTTTTGAAGAAAAAAGTTAGAAGTTTGGGTATTGAAGAGATCCTCACGCACAAATGATGAGGTGTTTCATGGCTGCAGATACGGTAGTATCATTAACGTTTTGAAATAAGAATTCACATTTCGAATTTGATTTGGGCTTGTCTAGCAGGTGGCGTCAACACACGTGCTGAGCCCTGAGTGCGGTTTCAGAAAACAAGACCCGGTGAGGAGGAAGACCATTAAGTGAGTTTTTCATACGCGAGTCAGGCAAAATAAATGGCTTCCTCTAAAATGCGCCAAAAAATGTACGTATAATTCATGTCATATTTCCGCAACAGTCAACCTTGTAGACTTGCAAATAGCTTGCAGAAGATAAACAAGCTAAACAAGCGGTTAAAGTGTTCGAAATTCTTGAAGATGGGCTGCTTTGAAGTATGTAGCATTACAATTGCCTATGGTAAGCTTCTCCAAGATACGCTGGTTACACTATTGTGTTGTGAAACTAAGTCGCGATGCGATAGATAAAAAACTTAACTGCCAAAATTCTATTAATGAAATAGCAATGTAAGCATTCCGTATCCAAAACAATTTGTGAGGAAAATAACAATGTATCACACACTGCATCGACATAAAACGTGATGGTGATACCATTCTGTCGTCATCATAACGTAGCTTGGTAAAAAGGATACAAATGTGCGTAAGTTGAGAAAAATAGCTTAGTTGATTAAATTTCGCATTCCCCGTAAACGATAACAGTTTCGACTAAGCTTCGTATGTTGTTCACACGCTCAAATATCGATTAAAACACTGGAAAGTTTGCAGTATTACAATATTGATAGAAATACTAGGTTGAAGGAAATAAATAAATCATACTCACATCTCCACATAGTACAATAAATTAATTCCCGTTATTATCAAGCTCGAAAATAATATAGGGAAGGAAAATGAGCCATTTTCGTTAAAATTTCAAATGCTATTTTGCACTGAGATTTGTTATTCGCTGAATACGTTGAAGTATCTGGGATACTTTGCTACCAAAGACCAAAGAAAGAAGTGTTCTAATATATAAAGTGCTTTCATTAAGTCCATTAAAGTAAATGTTGCGCAAAGTACACATTCTTGCATGCTTCTGTAATGTACGGAGACGTAAATTGAGTTCTATCTCCTCTAGTTGACGGGGAGATCTTTCTGACTTCGTTCCTTATTTCATGATTCTACAGAAATAGTTCTAAATAAGCTGAAGCACATGTTAAAACTGTAACACCTGTTTTTCAAAAGGTCTTTTTATCTCTGTTTTGAGATAGCAATAACTGTTTAAGAAATTGAGATCCAGAGCAGCCGGGAGGTACCGACGGCGCGTATTCGAAGAGACTTAATTCGCCACTCCAGGGCTGAAAATTATGAGAATTAGTCTCCTGAAAAATGCAACAAAGATTGTGCTATAAATTTGCCATATCATGCAAATATACTAGCGCAGAATTCTTATCAGAGTGTAGAGAGTTAAGTTTAGATAGGTAATGCAATAAACTCCTACATGAGGTACCTGGCTCAGTTAATATCACTTATCTGTAGAAGCGAACATACTCGTGTGTTACTTCATTTGACTTGCTCAGAGACTAGGGCCATCTGCTCAAACGCCGCAATGTGGCACTGCGTCATACTACTACATAAAGCAAATACGAAGCAAAACATTAACATTTCCTCCGTATTATCGCAGTGGGTGCCTGCATTAAATAAATGAAGGCAGATCCAAATTGACCTCAAGAGTGAAGTAATTATTGAAAATAAAGGTAGTTAGTACAGGATGTGTCATTTTTTCTTTCTAATTTGTAGTGTGCTACTTAGGCTCAGGAAGCATGTCTTTTCCTGGATTCTATTCCGCGTGACTCGAAGCCTGCATCTACTATTGCCTACCATGAGTTTTCTTTGCCTTTAAATAGTTTTGCAATGAAATTTAGACAAGGGCCGAGAGTATAAATTTTCTATGTGGTTCTGAAGCAGTTACAATAGCAATGGCGTCTTGTGCACCTCTGAATTTACTGATAATTCAGATTCAAAGCTTTTCCCCTTTCAGTTTTAAAGTGAAAATTCAAATTCTTGACCTGGGCTTTATCGTTTGAAGCAATTGCTCCGACGATTGATTTCTTTTTATGACTAAACTTGATTCCATAATACGTCACGCTCTCAAAATTATTGATAACGACGTTGCAGAAAAAGACATTTCACGAAAATATCACAAAGTTCAAGGGATGCTGTTTCAAAGAATGAAATGAAATAGCGAAACTTTTTCCAGGTCCGACGCTGGAGCTCAGCAAAGTGCGCTCGAAGTATTTGACTTCATCTCGGGACTATCAAAAGAAGACTATCGTTTTCCTGGTTATAGATCATTGAACGAGCACTGAAGCTATTATCGGTAACCGATAAAGAATTATATCAGGTGGACTTGACACGCTACGATTCAGAGAGAGGATTTATAAGCATGGAAGAGCATCGAAAGCTCACTCTTCATTATTCTGAAGCCGAGCTACAACTCTTAGCCTGCCGTTATCTAACATATCAATTGCAAACACAGGCTTACTTTTCCTTAGAGGTGCTTACCCTCAATGTACGAAGCCTCCTCCGGGATGTTACAAACAAATTAAGGTGAACATCGAGTCCTAAATCAAATGAAAATAAATGGGATTAAAAGGTGGGTTAAGGACCTCAAAATGAATTAGATGCTAATTTTTAGTTTTCGACATTGATATCTCAAACATTTTGCGAAGTTCCAACCAATTTTTTTCTTAAGCTTGTATTGCATTTCAATATCAATTTTCAAAATTTTATAGTAAAATGTTAGGTGTGTCGGCCGTAGAGTTTAAATCCCGAAAATTTCTTCTTCACAGCCATTCAAATACAGGATGTCAAACAAGAAAGTAGATTGAAGATTTCAAGATATTTTAGGCCTATATGGCAAGCAGTAAAATTCAGCAGCATAAAATTTCAAGTGCCGTTGCTTCAATATTCATGTCAATTAGCGTGAGTTATATCATCTGACTCTTGATCAAGTTTTTGCGGTACTTTGAATAGTCGTTTTCTCACTATGAGCTTAACGATCGGGCTTTCGATACTTATGAAATTTACTGTTGTGTTTTTTCTTTTACTGGTGTTTTTAACTCTGGAGGGCTAATAAACCAGTGGAATGCTCAGAATATTTGCTTGCCTGAAAAAATCTGAATGTGTTCACTTGCATTTATAAGTAAGTTCGGCGACGGAGGGTCAAAGCACGACCTTCCCTTGTGTCACGGAATTATTCTAACTCTCAGTTTTGTATTTGTAATGCAAACCATTATTCTGCCTTTTATAACGTGTGTGCAGAAATGACGATTTAAAGTTAGACACGTTCATGTAAAAGTTCAAGATTAAATTTGTTCATAAAAAAGTTCTTGACTGAATTTAAAATTCGCCCCGTGTTATACTTTTCGAAAGCATTCATGCGATAAATTCATGAATCATATTTGCCTGGCCTCCAGCCAGAGGTCATTCCAACTGAGTATTGCTTTTCTATTTCTCAATAGTTTCGGCTTAATCCACCTCGCGCTGCGCTTTCTCAAATCGTTTTTGGCGTTCCTTTACGTGTGTCCAAGCACTATTTCATACGAGAGGTCCTTACCACAGATTTTCAGGCAGAAAAACAGCGGCTTTTCATATAGTAAAACATTTCCAAAGTACTGTTTCTCCCTGTGCATCTGTGCCAGTTTGTGGCAGCGCTCGATCTATCCTCTGTATCTTTTGCTTTCAGGGGGAATGCTGAGTTAGCTTTTCCACTGGTAATGATGAAAAGACTCTAGCTGTCGCCTACCTAAAATGACACCCCCGTTAAAAAGCTGAGCGTCTCCATCTTTTGTTGTTGTTTGTTCGTCCGTAGGAACTGCAGTGTAACTCCCGGAGTTTTCAGTAGCCGATACTATCAACCTTTGTCTTTTTTTCACTAAATCAAGACTTCACCTACCTTTAGCAGGCCTTTACCTGAATCTATGGATGATCATATATATAAAAATACCGAAAAGAGCGAAGTGCGTAAGCCCTGAAGAGTGCATGTCTCTTGGATAACGAAACAAATCCTTCTCGGATAACTTTCATAAATATTCACTAACACCCTTTTTTAGGTTATTATGATCTGCTCAAAATTACTAGACTTGTTTGGACTGTCAAGATGAATGCACAACGTTTCTTCATTCTTTATTAATACGAAAAAGAATTTACTCAGCCTTGCTCAGCTGCTCTCCAATTTAGCTGTTCTGATTTTGAAATAATTTTTCCCACTTCTGATAGCGTCTCTCTCTGTAAAATATTTGGCTGACTTTTCACAGTTGCTTTCAACGCAAGCGCTAAAGTTAAATTTCTGCATCTCACTTCCAGTAAGACAGAAAAAGAATGTTCTTAAACCTGAACCTGCAGGAAAAAATAATACTTCGAGCAGCGAGAAAACGCAAGCGAACTTATTTCTTAGCTACAGCTGAGCCCCTACGTTTTGGTGTGCAGGCATCGTTGATTTGTCTCAAGAATGATATTGAAAACTACGTTTAGTTCAAATTATTCTACGTAAATGAATATTATACTTTATTCCAAGAACGCCTAGATTAGTGAAGCGTAATATTTAGTGAAATTTTGTCGATCATAACGTCAAAACTCAATCATTGCAAAAAATGAGAAGCCCACATCTGATTACTGAATATTAATACCCATGATGAAAATGATGGCAGAGGCCTTGCTCAAAAATTAAGCACAAATTCTTAACAATTCCTATTAGTTCGATCTTTCAATTTAATGGAACAATAATATTCAAATTTTACGAAGTTGTCCCTCCGACAACTTTCAGCGATATATGTAAGACTTTAATTCTTCATCATCTTTAGAGCTGAGAAAAAGTTGTAGGGGTTACACAAGGTGACAGAAAAATTCGAGAGTTTTCAAAAAAGTGAAAATAAAAAGAAATCAGCAAAATGATTATTGACAGCGATTAAACTACAACTTGCCTTGTAAGAGACTGTAATTCAAATTATCAAGTTTGTTAAAACATTTGTTTATAATGTCAATAAGCCACTATAAGCACTTCAAAAGTCCTCGTTTCCCTGCACCACCCTGCTCCAGGCTCGTTGCCGATCACGCTGGAGTGCGCAACTGAAATTACTGAGTGGACCTGCAGCAGTACTGCGAGCCTCACCCAGCTCTGTAAATCTGTCACAGACCGATGACGACAGCAGCGGAGATCCGTGGGCTTCTTATTCTTATGTGCTGTATTTTTATCAGGAGCGAGTCCTGGAAATAAGGCTCGTCACTGCCGATTGTCTTGCTATTGTCGCAGAAAATTGCAGTTCGGACCATTGTCAGTGACATGGGAAGCATGAAAATAGTGAATTGTGAGTGCAGTGTAGAAAAAGAATCCGGATCTGTATTTCGTGGATATTATTTCGTAAAAAAGTATCATAAGCTCGAATATGAATTGCGTGGCACTTTTTATAGACGTAGTGATATTAGTTATGTTGTTGCAGCTAACCAAGATACCACAAAACTTTTCGTTTCTCGTAAACATAACAGCGAATTGCTTCGTATGACTCATATCATAGACTAGAGGGTTCATTGCAATACCAACATAGGTATGCTGCCGTTTTTATGCTATCGTAATATGGCCGTGTATTGTTCTTATGTAAACGTAAAAGTTACCTGATAAAATGTCAGGAATCAGCAGAGGTTTAAAACACAACTCGCATGATCGTGCACATTATTGACTAAGACGCTGACACTAACGGAGCCGGCCAACTGCAATGAAGGGAGCTGCTCCCCTGTCTCGCACAGCCTCGAAAACTGGATCGAGATTAGAAATAGAGAGGCTCTACAGAACGCGTTCAGTGGCATTCATTGGGAACTCGTCGTCCACACCGGCTTGTATTACAATACATTATCTTTTGAAGACTTCAGATTTAGGTCATCTCAAAACAGAAAAATATTACATAGATTCGAACGTACAATTGGGGTTTCTGGAGTTGAAGGATTTTTAGGGTGTGAAATAATTTAGACGAGAAAATTAAGAAAAAACATGTTTTTGCAAGCTATTATTCAAACTGATAGAGAAAATCTTCATTCTGCCAGAAGCACTGTTTTCTACGTCTTTTTTCAGCAATCATAGCAGCTGCATCGTTATTGATTTCTGATATCTACTGCTTAGAATCAGTAGAAATTCATAGCAACTCCACGGAGTTTTCGAAGATGTGATTCAACTGATAATAAATTTTGTTTAATAAAATTCCACTCAAGGTTGTAAATGCTATATTTTGGAACGTGTAAAAAGTGTGAGCTCATCTATTCACGAAAACGTTTGAGTTGAACACGGTAAAGCACTTCAGCCAAAAACATTACAAGTCTTTGGCGAACATTTTGTTTTAAGTCTGTGCCTGCATTATCACAATGCTCGGAATTGTGTACATTACTTGTGTGTGAATTTCGATAAAGTAGCTTAAGAAAATATTTTTGAACACGTTGACGGCCAACGACGAGTTATCTCGGGGCTGGAAATCTATATAATTTGCAAAGTACGAATATACTCGTAGTACATTTCATGTATTGTAACGCGCTTAAAATAAACTGGTGTGTGGAACTAACATCATTCTTCTATTCTTCAAAGCTGAATTACATCATAACGTAAAAATTTGAGAATAAAGAATGAATATAAATAACTACACAAAAAGAGATTAGTGAGAATTTTTTGTTATCGAAGCTTACATTCGGGACCAATTTTATTCCGTTTTAACTGATTAGAAATAAAAAATAGTTGTTTCAGTTGTACGAGGGAACTCAAAGCAGACGTATTTATCGAAAATTTTATTCCCAGGGCCTGCTACGAGGCAACTCAGCTCATGTTAGTGTAGTGTAATTACATCTTTTATTTTATCACGAAATATCTTTGTTTTCTATTTGTGAAAGTCAAAAAAACATTTTGATAAATTGGCAGCGGATCATATCAACATCCCGTGGCAGGCAACGTGTTTATCATAAAACAGCGTGCATATCAATTAAATATGAAACATTTTAACAACGAAGATAAAAAGAAAAAGCAATACGTTTGCACACATTTTGGAACGCTATGTTTCCACCATTAGTGTTGAAAACAATCACGGAAATACCAGTTTAAAACATGAAGCCCTAAAAAACTATGACTAAAATGAAAAACACAGTTATGTTCTTTACAAAACTAAATCGTAAATTAAATTATTTCTTCTTTCACGCTACGCGCGGTTTTGTATCACCGACATACTAACCTACCTTCCTCATATACACACACATTCGATTACAGCATAAAGAAAAACACACACACACATACACGCGCAGCTGTGCTAGGAAGTTTGGAAATGTGTTGTTTTACTGAACTCTGATCGTTGTTCAAACGTGTTTTTTAGTGGATATGTAATAGGACTCTAAAACTCGGAGGTCTAGTTCATTTTGACTGCTACAAAGTTGAAAAGTTAGAATTACTGAAACTATGGTCGGAACTATAACAGTGATTACGAATTGCTGAAACAGACCTATTAGTACAATTTTTTAAAATTGTTGTTGAAATATTTTTTACTCTAGTTTTAAATCATTTATTGTGTTTAGTAATGTCCTTCTACCAAAGCAAATTCATTGTTCTCGAGAATTAAGTTAATATCAAAGAGCTTTGATACCATGAAAAATGTTTACAGGATCATTATTTCTAAATTCATCGAGAACTTATTCTTGGACTCTTCCATGTATTGCAAGATTTCCTCTATTCTTCTTCAAACATTTGTTTACAAAGCTCACCAATGCTCATAAATTAGCATGAGTGAGCAATTTGTTTATATTCCTTTTTCCTCAAGATTAATTGAAAGCGCAATATTTATATTGGCTGCATATTCATTTGCTTCAAAAGTACCTTCACTTTGTGAGGTTTGAATTTTTACCGGTGTAGCTTATTCTCGGTGACTGTCTGTGAAAATATAACCAAAGCCCATTTGTAACTCGCAGATTTTATGAGGCGCCGCAATGCGCGAATTTATGGAAGAGTTGCAAAGGTCAAACCATTCTTTACGGGACATTACCTGCGGGCCGGCAAGCCCTATAACTTATGCAGCAAAATAAGTCCTGTCTGGAGCTGAGAGGTGAAGACAGAGAGCAAAAATCTTTGCGTTATGCAAGAACAAATTTCTGCGCAATAGGTATTAATAATTCATTTACTACTGCAGTTTCGCCTCTGTTTTGCCTTGAAATATTGACCTTCAGTATGCCTCTGGTTACACGTGATCCTTGTGGCACAATTTAAACGATGTATTACTCTTCGTATGCGGGTGCAGCAAGGTAGCGTTGCGTAGGTTTGTCCTGTTAACATTATGGTGATACGCACTATCACGAAATCATCAAAATGACGGCAAATAGCTTTATGGCTCCCATTACACGATGGAGAAATGTTATGTGTAACCACACAATCAAACTGACGCGTGTGAATACCAATGGGTGTACCGCAAAAAACCCAAAACCTCTCTTTGAATATCAATAACTCAGCCCGAATGGGCAGAGTTTAAAGCGGTTAGTTTCAGTTCACATAGAAATTTATTTTCTTCCGCCTACTTAAAGTACCCATTGAAATTCAAATTCAAAAGCTTCCATTGTTCCGAAAGGTAGCATTCGAAGTTGAATTTCGAAGAAATATACTGTGATAACTGTTCTCGAACATGTTAGTAGCTGCTTCTTCGGATATAGCAAGTTTTGATATAAGTGGGTTGTTCCATTGATAATTGCATTTTTAGGCTTGAAAATATTAGGCATCGCCTTCTCACGATGACGATGCTTAACTCACTGCATCATTACTACTAATTACAAATCTTACATTATTTAACTAATTACTAAATTATGGAGTTTGGTACTGGAGAAATATTTCTCTATAATCTCTCTTAGCATTTTAGAAGATCCTAAAAATATGATGAATAGACCAATGTGTACTTTTAGTGGATGAAAGAAAATAAATTTAAATGCAAACTAAACCAAGCTGCATCAAAATCAGCCCATTCGTTGCTGTGTTATTGACATTCAAGGAGAGGGTTGAAGTTTTTGCGCCCTATCAGTATATTAAAGCCCCTGTGTCTTTCGAAGGCACTAACATTTCATTTTTCCATTTAAATTCAGACTCATTCGTTAAAATTGCTTCTATTTTTCCATCTAAGTTAATCAGAACCACTGATTTTCGGCCCTTTCATCACGATTCTTCATTCCATAAACGCTCATTACCCACTCCATGGATGGAACCCAGCTATTTGAATGCCCATCCCAACCCAACCCAACCCAACCCAACCTAACCTAACCCAACCTAACCCAACCTAACCTAACCTAACCTAGCCTAGCCTAACCTAACCTAACCTAACCTAACCTTACCTTGGAAAATCAAAATCGAAAATCGGAAAATGGAAAATCGGAAAATGGAAAACCGAAAATCGAAAAATCGAAAATCAAAATCAAAAATCAAAATCAAAAATCAAAAATTAAAAATCAAAAATAAAAAATAAAAATCAAAAATCAAAAATTAAAAATCAAAAATCAAAAATCAAAAATCAAAAATCAAAAATCAAAAAACAAAAATCGAAAACCAAAAACCGAAAATCGAAAATCGAGAACCGAAAACCAAAAATCAAAAATCGAGAACCGAAAACCAAAAACCGAAAAACGAAAATGGAAAGTGGGAAAAGGAAAATGGAAAACCGGAAAATGAAAAACCGGAAAATGGAAAATGGAAAACTGAAAACCGAGCCTGGCCTAGTCTAGCCTAACCTAATTCCTCAAACGCTCATTATCCACTCGATCGATGGGGCCCAGCTACCTGTACGCTGTGCCTCAGTACTTCTGATCATTTTTCCGCTCGGACAATCTCATCTGCCCAACCGTATTGCTCATCAATACGTCTACCGCATTAATATTATCATTGTAATCTCAATCTAAAAATTATTTCGCCCATCGAACACCAAACAGTTCCATGATTTGATATGCAGTCACCTAAACTCGTTTTTATGCTCGCTGCTGAGGTCATGTTTCCTATTAATACCCTTCATGTTTGGTAAATTCCACACTTTAAGTGACAATTTCTACACCCATTCATTTCCATAATTGTGAAAGTCAAGACCACTTTTCCAGGATCTCTCCGCTCAATTAAACTTCCATTTATTAAACATTTTGATTTTTAAAAAGTTATCGTGGGCTGTGCTTGTACCCAAATTTCCTCAAAATTGGAACCCATTACGGACCTTGATTAAATGATGCCGCCGGAGTAATTACTGAAACTCAATTCCACGGTCTGATGAACTCGTGCTCAAATGAATCATTGTTGTTCAACTCTGTCCGATATGCGTAAGAACAGTGACATACCCATATATGTATGTACATCAAATAATTATAGAGGATCCAGCGTTCGTCCCCGAGCTACCAGGCACTGCCAAAAGCAAGTTACTAGTCGTGCTGCTCATTACAATGCGTTGTCGCGTGCTGCAGCGTCATGTAAACCAACTGTGCAGCCCTTCAGCTGATGAGTCCATGCTCAGCATTGAAGCATGAGGCCCTCGAATTGCTATAGCACTTGTCCGACGCATCAATGTTGTTCCTTCAGTTGAGAAAGTCCTAACAGAAGCCTCAGTTAAAGCCATATTTTGGTTTTCACTCATCAGAGAAAAAGGTAAAACCTCTTGCTTGACTAGCATCCGTGTATTCTTCTACATTGAAGAAAGGTGCTTGCTTACAAATAAGGTATCCATATGTATATGGCACGTTGTGCAATGCTAGTTCTGTTTCATTTAGCATCGAGGGAAATACTGAATCAGTTGTACTCGTAATTAATTTCGCTATCGCGATGCTTAACAGTGATACCCTACAGCGAGAATTTTGGAGCCCGAAGAGAAATTATGGTCGGACTATGTACGAGTATGTCATGCGTACTTCACAGAATCTGATGATAAAATTAGGTTCGATATCTAGGTGAAATTTTCACAATAGCAAGATACGGGTCTCTATCCTCGTTTTACTCTAAGAAGACTTAACTAAGACTCTGTGTTCTCTAAAATTATCTGTATTATACATGCAAGCATTGACAAGTTATGATATTACAGTTAGCATTGAGTCGTAATTTTCAAAAGAAAAAAACGTCTGAAATGGAAGAGGAAGGTTAGAGTGTGTATTTTAAATTTAAATTGACATTTTCAATGAGAAAATAACAAAAAAGATTCGCATATTTCCTCGACGAAATCAAGATAAAAATTCAATATATGACGTATCACCTTGCCTGCTTGAAACAAAAACAAAATTATTGCTCTTGAAATGAGTACAATACATTATTAATATTTTTTGTCCCAGAATAATAAGCCCCATGCAGCGCTGCACTATGAAAAATGACCGACTAAATTCGGTGCACCATCTCGGTGCAACGTTGGGAACCGTCAAATGAGCTCGCCAGAACCGAGCACACTCATAACTCATCGTCTATAAAGAAAAATTGAAGCTGCTGCGTTCCTTAACAATCATCTATGCATCTAACGGAGAATGTATACTCTTTTACTTTCACATCGTTTCGAGCTTGGGCACTAACGTTTCAATTGCAGGGCTGGCAAACGTATGTCTCGACATCCTGCTCGACATGATTTGAAAATTTATTATTATCGGAATAAATTTAAAGTAACAGTTAAAAGTGATCTCTCTGAAACTATGCAGCTATTTCTCATTCTTAATGTGATATTGATGCATATATAATAGTGTTAATACTCTTACTTCATTCCTTCCTGATATTTAAAAAAATCATGATTAATTTTCAGTAAAACAATTTAAACTATAAGATTGTAATGAACAGCTTAGACTACCTAGTAAAATATATATTTCTTATTAATATTGCACTGTTTATTCATAACAGTCACTAAAATTTTACGAGTACGTGTGGTACGTACAGTCGTTGAATTCGAAATCATGATATGATGTTCACTCCCTTTATATCAGAAGGGTTGAGTTAAAGGAAGTTAAGTCAGAAAATAGATCAGGCTACCGATGGACGTCTCCCACCTAATCCCATCCTCTACAACTCAACGCACGAACAACAATCGTGCGAGCGTCAGCACGTTACTGACAACGAAGCTGAGCACGAACGTTCGGGCTGCGGGCTCGAGCGTGCTGGCCTGTTGCCTGTTGAGGAGGCAATAAATTTAGGAGAATCATGGCGTGAGACAAATATTTTTATTTTGGTGTAAATTCGATTGAAGCGGGTGAAATTATATGGCTCAGCTTTTCGGCGTACTTCTTAGTTTTTTTTTACCTTCTGACAGATATAAGCTGCTAATTTTCCTTCTGTTGCCCTCTGTCGCAAGTTGTCAGCTGAGTTTCAAAAAATCCCTCGAAAAATGCGTCTTGCTTTTCGCAAGATTATCCCTGGCTTTACAATCCAGGATTTAAGGTCCGAGTCCCTCGAGTGAAGGGCTTAAGGCGCGGCTTTCAATGGGTTCAAAAACTCGAGCGAAAACTCTTCTTTGTTTTATTACGAACTCTTTCTCGTGTGCTAACGTGCGTCCAGTTTCTCTTTAGGCTAACTTGAAATAAAATTACAGCTGCCATGCGTTTCCTAACTCTAGTCAAACTTTGGGCTAAAAGACATCAAAGAAATGCTACCATGGACTTAAAATTTCAGAGGACAAAATGTGAAAGACAATGGAAATAAAAAAGGCAGGCAGGGAACTCATTTTTAGTGATATTAGCGTCAATTTATTATTATGAAATGTGTTTATTTTTCGGATATTGTTTTTATTCGCAGCGATTCTCAATTTCAGTAAAATTGCACACCTCAGACGTTTTTTTTCATTTTTAATCCCATCAAAAGTAAGAAATGATCTTGATGCATATGTATTCCATCCAGCACAAGAACTCAATCCGCTTTCCACGACAGCGCTGGAAAACTACATAAAATACCCATATATTTACCTGTACTCGACCCTCAAAAATTCTCCCTGAAATACCGCAAGCGCGGGGCTGACGGGAGCCATCGGTGTCCCGGCCCTGCCCCGCCGTTCAGCCCCAGCTAGGGAGGGCATCAGGCTTATGAGAGCAAGATGCATAGCGCGAGCGGGCAGGCTCAGACACAGGCCCGGCAGTGATCGATGCTGAAATGAGTGTGTATTTTGAATAAAAAGTAGGTCCTCACTACTCGAGTAGCGGCTGTTTTTAAATTTTAAAATCAGCCGAGGTGATGCAGGTGAATGAGGTCATTTTCATGCGATGGTACAATATTCAGCAGTCCTCTATGGATTCCAACTCTGTTTTAAGTCAAGAATATTAAAATTATCTTATATTTCTTAGGCTGTTGATAAAAACCAATACAGAATAACTAACATACATTGAACTCAGTTTGTACGTGGAATTTAGGTTAATAAAGAAAACAAAAAAAAAAGGAAAAAAAATAATAAATGGACGACAAAAATTTTCTTCTTTCTTTTTGGGTTTTATTCTCTCCTGGTGTGATGGAAATTTCTTCTTTTCAAACAAATTCTATTATCTTTTCAAAAATCAATGCAGAAATAACGTCCATGAACTCCCGCATCATGTGATCAGTTACATCTTGACACAACAGTTAATGGTAAAAGGAGACGTAGAACGGTTTTCCCGAGACAAATTTTTCGGTAAAAATCCCCGTGTTTCTTTCAACTTGCGACAAGATAAAAAGAGTTAAGCCCTCACCCTCGCATAACATGAAGTGGAGGAGCTCGAGTAAAGTACGGATGTTCTTTACTGTACTCCATGCACTTCAGTTAGACATCAAAGGCTAAATAGACAAATTAGAAGCACTGATATCAGAATTATTTTCCTAAGATGTCGAACGACCGCAAATTATGAAATCCACATTGAATAGAACTAAAACCGAAAAAACTTATAATGACAAATCCCAAGATGCTTAGAGGCGTAAAAATGAAAATTTACTCGTGTAAATTGAACGATACCAATGCCTCAGAAATTACAGTCTTGTGGAAAGATTTCATGTCTGGTTCCCCGTTTTTCACCTCGTGTGCTGAAGTGAAAACCTATCTCACCAAATATAAATAGTAAGTCCGTTTTAAGGTCAAACTATTTTGTATCACACGTTTACTTTTCATATTTTGTGCGTTTTTAGAATCGTTCATTTGGCTTATAATTTCTAAACAATCGAAAAAATTACCTCGAATTTGTAGAAAATATCAAATTTCTGTTCGCTTTTGAAAGATTGCTGAGCATGTTTTCTTATCTCTATGCGGATGAGTGAATGCACAGACACAATCTGGGCAATATATTCATAAATGCTACCGTTTTGAGATAAATTTGTTAGTCACATTAACTGAACAATTTCAAGTCACTAAGTTTATACCAGCACCCATTGCCATACCATGCTTGTGGCATCTGCCTTATTGTGTTCGATAACGATACTTGCATCGGAGACACGGCTGCGTCAAATACACATCGCAGGGCTGACATACGTTCAACAAATCAACTCTCTTGCTTTTTTTCTAAAAGAGCATTGCATTACGATTACTAGGCTCTACTTGCAGAGTCGAAAACGCTTCACAGTCGAAAACAGAACAATCGTTTCCCTAAACAATGCTAAAGGCGTTCGAAGAATCCGTCGAGCGCATTTTCAAAGGTGTGTCAAAGCCTCCTTTCCAATGAAACGCCTTGCATTTCTGCTCTAGCTTTTCCGATGCTGCTCTAACTTTCTACGAGATTAGAATAAAATGGCAGATTTCGCAGCTTATGTGAAATTCTGAAATTCAGCTGTATTCAGAATTTATTAACGATGTTGGGAGAAAATACGTTCTACGTAGACGCATTGCTTTATGGTACAAAGCTGCATGAATCCGATCTTTATGAAGTGTCGGCCACCGAAATAAATGCTTCATTGAATTCACACACACAAGAATTTCAATTACGCGCTTCCAATTCTAGCTCCAGTAGTAAGAAAAAATACCATCGAAGCCGAGGCAGAATTGAATCAACGTTCATTACTCGAACCCGTAAGAAGTTTTAATTGATGATTGAGTGACCTATCACCGAGCAGTTTTATTAATTAAATAATTTATTCCCAATAAGTTACCATCATCCTAATGGGGTCTATGGACAAAATACAAGGAGTTTTTATCGATGAACACACGACAGCTGTCAAAAAGTTCAGTTTTAACAAATTGCGGCATCCATTGTTTCCGTCCTCCTTCACTCATGGCCTGTGAGATTAACAGGACCTGTTTGTCAATCATGTAAAAAATAAATGCAAGGCATCTTTAAAATAACTTTTCACATTCAAGTTCAGCCTTAACGTCATACGCCACTGAAATACCACGGTTTCATTTGTTCTCAAAATAAACTCATGAAAAGCTTGGCAATAATACCAGTTTCCACTGTAAGGCAGGAAAATTAGCTTGGGTGTAGTGCAGTTACGGTAACTAATCATATACAAGCTATAAGAGTTTATGAAACTTTTGTAATAAACCATGTGCAGCAAATGAAACAAAATTAATTAAAACCTACAGCCTAATTCAATTTTATTGCCCAAGTATTATTGTATTACTCCAAATGAGTGTAAATTACGTTCAAGGTAAATGTACTGTATATTTCCTAGATGCCCATCAAAATTATCACGTTAACTTTATCTCATTCATATCGCCTTAACTAAATCCCATTTCAAATCTGAACTGAGCCTTCAAAATGAAATAATTCTTCGTACAACAGTCAATTGAAAGTATATTACACCAGACTACACATTCAATAAATGCCATCATAAATCGTGTCACAATTATGAAAATGTTGAGCTTCACGGGATGATGCAGCACACAGAGTTCCAGAGGCTTGATATCAGGCAACGTTTTTCCGATGCTGATGATGACTCTTGCTCGTGGACATGAAATTCTCTTGCACCTTCGTCCATATGGGTGCAGACGTCAAGGCTGTCTATTCTTAAAGGATTCTTCCTTAGATAGATATAAGTTATCCTGTCGTTTAGACTCCCCCTGATGTAACCGAGGAGTGGAAATGAAAATTAAAACGCATTTTAGATTTTCCAACAAATTTTGGCTACTATCATTACTTTGTGCTGATGGAAGTAGTGAAGCAGAAAAATGAGCCGGTAATCGCGTTATTGAAAATTGCATAACAAAAAACTCCTATTTGCCCATACAGCTAACTTTATGAGCTAAATTAAGATCCCTCCAAATAATC
Source organism: Orchestia grillus (assembly GCA_014899125.1). Classification (NCBI taxonomy): domain Eukaryota; kingdom Metazoa; phylum Arthropoda; class Malacostraca; order Amphipoda; family Talitridae; genus Orchestia; species Orchestia grillus. The sequence goes on from VOMN01121371.1 coordinate 70,755, forward strand.
CCAACTTAGCTATTGCAAGTGTGCAGCTCATGAGCTAGTGCACTCCCTCTAAGCTGCTGAGACCTGGCAAGCATCATCACAAGCAAGGCAAAATTTAATGCAAACATAGGTCGAGACGACGATGAGAGAGCATCGAATTAATTTTGTATGGCGATGCTGATCACTCCTCAGTACTTGCTAACTCGCTTGCCGCATTGTTTGACTGATGCTGCATCGTCCCTACTCTCTCATTTTTGTATTGACTGATGGCACATCGTCCCTACTCTCTCATTTTTGTATTGACTGATGGGGCATCGTTCCTACTCTCTCATTTTTGTATTCACTGATGGTGTATTGTCCCTACTCTCTCATTTTTGTATTGACTGATGGTGCATCGTCCCTACTCTCTCATTTTTGGATTGACTGATGGTGCATCGTCCCTACTCTCTCATTTTTGTATTGACTGATGGGGCATCGTTCCTACTCTTTCATTTTTGTATTGACTGATGGGGCATCGTCCCTATTCTTTAAGTTTTATATTTATTTGATCGCCAGGCAATGGTACGCCTCCCAACAGAACGACAGGCTTGAGCGTAGCTTGCTTCAGAGGCTGCACACCTAGTCAAGTCTGGCACCATACCTTAGATACCTTGGAAATGTTTGGGTCTTCACACCCTGGTCACACTGGGGTGCCGCCTGTTTTGTACTCTCATATCAGCGAGCGGTTGAATGAGGCCGTTTCCCTCTGCCGTTTGACGATAGTTGGGCAAGGAAGGCCTATCAGGGACATGTTGTTGGAAGTTGTCCAGTTCATTCTTGAAAACGTCCACTGAGTCTTTGAACTCTTTTAGGTCTTTTGGCAGAGAGTTGAAGAGTCTGGGTCCGATTACGGCACGAACACAAATTATGTATGACAGGCAGCCCGATCAATCGGTGCACGATATTGTTGTTTACTTTCAGGAAAATAAACCTTTAATATTCACAAATTCATCAGTCATCCTGCTTCTCTTTCTCATGTCATAGGGTTTGCTAAAGTATTTCCACGGTGTGAAATGAATCTAATACATTTGCAACGTTTTGTGCACATTCATTTCCATTGACGATAAATCCACACCACAACTAAACTTCGGTGGTAACGTGAGCAGCCTACATATACTCTCTTATTTTTTATCCATTTTTGAACGATGATTGAAAATCAATTAAAATGAAAAAATATTAGTGCCTGTTGATTTTTAAAGGATTATAAATGAATGCACAGAACGATGCTCGTCGAATACTTTCAAATCTGCATATTAATCCTGATACCTTTGTAATTCGAGTCCAATTTAGAATTGAGTCCGCTTTTAACACAATTGAAAGCGATTTCCAATTCGTCAGAATATTTTGTTTCAACATTGAATTCAATCATTTATTGATGGACTGAACTGGCTTGTTATCGAGAGTTTTGAAACTTTACGGACTCCCGGCCTTATCACTTACTTCATTGAGCACATTCTAGTCATTGATGTCAATAGGGCCAATGTAATCTGGCACTCGAGTTGCAGCGAGCGCCAGCTCGACTATGTAACCTTCTGCAAATCCAGCCCCGCAACCTGAAGGGATTCAGTCCCGGCCGGCCAGCAGAACTAAATAAAAAACAGCAATTTACAACCGAAATTCGAGAGCTAGGCATGAGAGGCACGAAGGAATATTATTGAGGCGTCTGACCAATAAGCATGCGCAAGCGATTGTGATTCCATATTCATATCTTTGATGGGAAGATATATTATTTCTGATTGCTTGAGCCAATCCCAGAAACAACTTCAATACATGCGCATGACATGAGAGCACCATTGAAGGGCTGAAGGCTTTGTATGAACGTACAATAGGCTATCGTAATATGATAGGCTATCATAGCTCTCAAGTCAAAAGCGGGACGCTCTTTCTGTTCTTGTTGACTGTACCACCTTTCCTATGAGAATACTTAGGCCATATATTATCAACGTGATATTTTTAATAACGTACGTCATGTACTGCGAACTAAAGCATATATATTGATACCTGGTCAAACTAAATCGCACTGAAGAAATGAAATAATTCATGCACAAAATACTATTACTCTCTCGGATTCCAAGAAGGGCTTCCCTCAGCTCCTTACAGCTAATCTCCAAGAGGCACTCAAAAATCCTGAAGATTACGGGTCATATTGATGGACCCGTAACGAGCTTTCTCCATTCATTCTTGTACATCCTGGTGAGCACTACGCTGTAAACGACTTCTGGCCTAATTAAAAGGTGAATGACGGGGTGAGGATGTATAACAATAGAGCGTCAAAGAACGTATGCAAAGTATTTTATTGAGAAAGAATGTAGGGTACTCTTCTTAACTAATCGATTAATGTCGATGCATGTCAACTGATATGACTCCCATTTTTGTCCATTTCAGTGTACTGGTAGAAATATAAATACTGGTTCATCAATAGACCAGCACGATCATCTATAGACCAGCACGGTCATCCATAGACCAGCACGGTCATCCATAGACCAGCACAGTCATTCATAGAGAGGCAATGGGTAACATCGTAGCTCGCTGTAGCCTCAGACTCAGTGCCCCCTAATGACGTTATTCAATTTTGCATTGCTAATAATATCCATTTTTCCTAGGAGGTAGTAATCACTTGTTCTTGCAATCGGACACATTATCAATCATAACAATTTCCACTGCACTTAAATGATGCAATAATTTGATTTGCCTATTTGAAGGATAATTCGATGAATAAATTAATTATCGTTAATTGAGAAAAAATATCGTCATTAGCGAATTTTATTCATATTTCCGCAATCAGAGCAAAACATAATTTTTTTGTCTGTATGAAATGATGTCTTTAGCTTAATGAGCACATAATGGGCCAGAGTGATCGAGACAACGTATCAAAATACCTGAAAATAGTATTCACTATAAAGACGTGAGAGACGAAACGAATCTGAAGATCACAATGCTGCAAGTAGCACGCCCGACCACAACAGGAGCGTGGCAGCTCCCAACTCTTGCGTACACTTAGAGTTATAAATTGACAAATTGAGCAACGCTGTCCAATCCAGAGAAATGAGTTGCCCGAACTATTCATTCTAGAGGAAACTTTACAGGTATTTTTTGTGCGTGTATGTATATTGACTATTCAAGAAGCACATTGTTAGCACTGACGTAGGCGATTGCTTTTGACCTTTTGTCAACATGAGTATATTCATCTTGGATGTCAAATTATTACTTCACACAATGAACATTCCGATTCACAATACATGCAGAATGACATTACTACGATGATTGAGCTGGAACATCTTCAGCGTGATACAAAAATCTTACATGATGTACAAAATGATACAGCAGAAATTTCTTTAAGAATGTTACCAAAATTTTGAGGACTTAATCCAGCGAAAAGAAATGGACAACTACAGTCTTCTGCGAGCAGAGCAATCCACGAGAATAATTTTTTCCACTTATTAAAGGATATTTCATGGGTTTGGGAGTCAAACTTACACGGATCGATCATATTTTGTGAATGCTTTTTTACTTCTTATGGCCACCTAATCGTGATTACGGTTCTTTACCTTTTTCTCAAACTCTAGCATATTGAGTTTATATTCATTCTGGCCACCAGAATGAACAGTGATTCAGGAGGAAGTTCTTAACTCATAGACAAATCAAGTAATGTTCTTTGACGAGCCCGGATTTTCCCTTCCTTCCCGTGCACCACTAGCTGGTGAGTCGGGACGGACTTCGGGATCCAACAATTTGCTATTTCCCTGACTCAGTTTGGTTATTCATCAGAGCTCAATTTATAAGCCATAGGATCTGAATGAAAAGGGATAATTACATGGAATTGACAATGTTCCACAAAAACAAACCGTCAATATTACTTAGAATAGGATATTTGTTGAATCAAGCATTGCGGAAGTATTGAAGTGCAACATCTACTGTTTCTATTATCCTGTCATACCCCACCTTTAATTACATTGAAATGGTCAAGACTCGAAGTTAGTACGATACGTTCAATGAAAACAGTAGAGCCTTGCAATGTTCTATAGTCTCCATCTCACGACTTTTTAGTTTCAAGAAGAGAAGTAATCAGTCTCTAAATTACGCAGGTGTATAACCCATATTATAATTATTGTACACGTAGTCAATGTATTTGGCTTCGTAAAAATTATGCATAAAATTTACTGCCCTTAGAGAGAAACAATATTCATCTGTGTTATTTTAAGTATAACGATATTTTGGTAGAGCTATTGTCTTGAAGTGTTAGAAAAAGTTCTCACATATGTTCCATTATTGCTGGCGTATGAGGATTTAACGCTTGTTTTATCTGCATTTTTTGTATCTTTGACAAACTGATATTGAATTAACAATCGTTCAAGTAAATATCCTTCATCTAAATCGATGAAAGCACGAGTTGCGTAAGTTTGCTTGAATTACATGCGTACATTTAGCGGAAACAAGATTGAAGCAAGACGCTCGAGAGAGATAACGGCAGCCATGGAGGACAAAAAATGTTTGAAAATAAATTTGGGAAATACTTTATCCGAAAGGTTCTAACGAATATCAATATGGAGTACGAGCGACTGGCTGAGTTCGTGTTGAAGAAGCGATGGGATAATATTATCCTGGCTGTGAGGTATCCGAGTTGAATGATGGCCTGGACGCAAGCCAAGTGAATTTATTAAGGAAGAACTCAGGAAGGAAAAAACCCGGTGGCCAAATCTTGAGCACGAGATATCATTCAGACGATGCGGAAAAAAGCGAACCAGATTTTTATGAGGGTCTAAAAACACCAGGTAAAATATTTTCAGGGTGTTAGACAGGCTGAAGTGAAGACCGCCATCAGGGTGACATTGAGCTCAAGAGAGGCTCGAGGAACGCTTCTAACGCAGAGCAGCGCACGTTACGAAGAGAGGAAATGCTTTCTTTTAGTTGATTTGAAAGCTACCCTGAGCACACTCATCCCGGAAAATATTAGGACTTTATCTTACTTCTTATCGAAATTACGCTTACAGCTGTAAAGGAATACTTCCGCGTTAAAATTCTTTCTCGACTTTCTAAGTGTTTCAATGTATCGATACACTCGATTTGCTCTCGCTGTGCGAGAGTAGTAAAATGGATAAGATTTTGGATAGGATTGTGCTCAGAGGAATAAAAATAATATAATTTCAGAGGGACAGTTGAAATGTCGTAACCATGGATAGGATGAATTGAACTGAATCTAATTTAAAATAATATAGCAATGTCTTCAGGCATGATGGTTCACATCTTTTACGCAATAAATGGAGCAAATTGTTTCTCATGTTCAAGCATCTCTCGGATTCTTAAAAATTATTTAGTACCTCCTGAATTATTTAATTTGGAGTTGTTTACACGATGTACATTTCACTCCCAGATTACTTAGGCCTTTTTTTAATAATTTGATTCTTTTTCGCTACTGGAAATGGGTTGCTGCAGTATTTTGTAATTTAAACCAAGCTTACGCATTAAACAAAATTCGTATCTGTTCTAGATCTAAAAACATTGCTGTAGATAAATATGACAAATCAGCTGTTGCTTTTTTTCCTTTGAAAGTCTGGTTTATCGTGAAAAGCTCCTGAATATCAAAGAGAACACTGAACGCAACCATTTTTCCTAAGTTTCCTGCGCCAGTGTAATTAATTTCACAAGTCAAGGCTACTCACAGAAGCGCATTGCACAGTTGAGCCAAAAGAAAAGCGTTTACATTTGTTTCGAATTTTACTTAGAATCATCAAATTTCAAAAGATCTCATTTAAACTCCTGATCTCATTCATACAAAAAAAAATTCTATATGCGCCCTTTGTATTAATATCTCTGCATGTTTGTGTAAAAAATAACCCGTATGAAACTCCAGGTGGAATTAAAGAGTTTATGAAGCTTTAAGAGAGCAGCAGGAAATTGCTCGGAAATTCCTCACTGCGAGCAAACGATCCGCTGTCTGGATGGAGCTAGGTCGAGCGCATGTCAAATGAGTTCATGAAATTAACTTTAAGGTAAATACGGAACAATGTGGACAGCACGACACTACATATTTTTGTCCTCATAGACGTCGCTGTTTCTATTCAATCTTTGGAAGACTGCCACGCTTATTTGAGAAGAATTATTAACCCTAGCTTTAGGCATGTTTCTGTGTGGACGTTCATATTCCTTCCATCGGAAATAATTTTCCGGCGCAAACGCCTCACAAGTAAACACTGAGCTGTCAGTCAGAGCTGGCGACTCGAAACCGGTGAAACATCGTTGAGAAAAGTAAATGCGTCACCAAAATTGACGCCCAGTTTTAAATCACTGATCATTCCACACAAATGAAATTTATTTTGTTCACCAGTTCAAGGCCAAAAATTTCCTGCTACCGAGAAAATGTTCATCGAAATGCGTGTGTCCAAAGCACAGAACTGGTTCTCTCTCGAAGTTTGTCCACGTTTTCAAACCGTCCCCAGCAGTTTTGGAAATGGTGAAGCCCTGCCAGTTTTCGATACCATACCAATTTGAAGAATTATGAATTGTGAAGAACTGACACTTTTCAACTCGTTACGGTCTTTAGAAATTCAGGTGCACTGCTACTTTTCAACATGTCTCTAGCACTTTTGACAATTGCTAATTGTGAGCACTTATGCCTTCCATGACGTCACCAGCGGTTTTGGAAATTGTGAACCCTTGCCGCTCACTGCTGTGGGCGTTGCTCCTTCGAGCGCTGCCCGAGATCGTCCAAACGCTCTCAGAAAATGAGCCATTCTCAGGATAAGCAGCCTGAGTCTCAACTAGAGAAGTATTTTGTAAGCAAGCAGAACTTAAAGGCAAAACAAAAAACATGTAATTTCTTTTATAAGTAAGACTTAATTGGTCTTACTAAATCCATCCGTCAGGTAGAATGATGAACTTTCCAAACCAACAAAACTAAGATTTAGTTACTCGTACCCTGATTCCTTCAATTTTCGAGCAGTAGGTTCATTTCGCGTGAATGAATGTTGAAGATGTCCAACTTTTTGAACATTCCAACGAGTGAACTTTCAAGTTTTTTAACTGATGTGTCAATCGTGACAGTGATACTAGTCTTATGATTATTTTAGTTTCGTTCTCACAGATATCAGTTTTGATAAGATCGGCATATGCATTTTCTAAAAATTTTCGATGCTTTTGAAAGTTTTTATTCGAATGTATCAAAGATTGACTCGTTGTTCGGCAAATACCAGGACATCATGCGGAAAAAAATGTAAGTAATCAATTTACGCAACTGGGTGCTCCTAAGAATGAAAATAATCCTTAATAAGAACATAGCGTCGTTAGTACGTGCACAAACTAAACAACGTAGCTGTACTAGCCAAAAAGGAAACTAAAATCGGGGAAAGTCCTGAAGTACTTCATTTTTTTCTCCCAAAACACCCCATGCCAAGTTTCCAAAAATTAACGGCAAAATTCATGATGAAGTTTTCTTGTTTTCAGCTTAGTTTTTAAGTATCAAATGGAATCCTACGTCAGTTCTCCAGTTGTCAAATAAATTGTTTCATAACCGAACCGAGATAATTCCTAATAATGGCGCATGGAGAGGAAATCTTTCCTCATTTGGTCTATCAAAGTTTGACGTATTCTTGTGGGCATCACAAAAGCGCCAAACAATGCTGGCGGTCTGCTCTCAGAAGAATAGACTGAAAGGTGGCTTTAGGAAGAAAGACTTCTGATTAATATCGTGAAAGGGAGGGAAAAATTCATTGTGGTCAGTGTGGCTTCTCATACCTTAATGTGCCGAGTTTTGTAGAGTATGTACGAGCACTAGATAATATCCAAGAATGCTCATTCAATGGTACAATGAGGTAAGCACCGTAAAGAACAACGCATTTAACATATTATTCAAGCAGAACACTTCGTTTGTCTGAAGCGTTACTGGTAAAAGCGACGTGATTTATTATCTAATAATTATTAGAAAATAGTTGTTCTTGAAATGCTCAGTTAGTGGCTGTCCCCTTCCTCACGTTTGTTAGCAACAAAGATATGGAACTCAGGCACTGCAAGAAATGCAAAACAAATGTTAAGAAATTTTCGGTATGATCAGCGCCCGCTGCACCTACAGCACAAAACTCTTGTCACGTACGCTGCTGTCAAGAGACGCAGCGTGCCTCTCGCAACGCACCATCTAGTAGAGCTATTCACTGTACAGCGTTGCAGTGACGGAACAATTGGAATAATGAAAAGCGTCCATGTATTATAGTTATTATGGAGTTTTCATACAAATGCGTAAAAATATATCAACGCAGGCTTTGTATTTACAGCTTAGGATATGATTCTGAGCCCTTTAGTCTCACGCAGATGAGAAAGAATCAGAATGATTAGTTGCGTATCTAGTAAGGAAAAAACGAAATTGCATCACGAACTCGTTAATAGTTTTCCGAATTTTTCATCATGAGTTAATTAGAAAATTTTCCTTTAAGCAAATGATGGCTCAACAATTATTTTCCTCCTGTTATTCATGAAAATTATACTTGGATCTAAAGCAAATTGTGATGCTCTCTAGCAATGAACTTAAAAAACGATTTTGTTATTCCTTGTGTCGAACAGTATGCAGATAGGGTATTCTCGTATTTCACGTTTGTAGCATTATTACAAAAAACTTGTTTCACCATGAGCACGATGCAGCATCAATAGAGCCTATCGACGACTTATCACAGCTAAATCTAATGATGACCGCAAATGAAGTCAAGCAAGAAAACCGTTCCACAGTCCTACTCCTTTTCCTGGAAGCTCTGCGAAAAAACCAGGCAGAGTCTGGCCTCGCAAAACCTCGGTAAAAGATTGTTCACAACTTGGAACGCACAAACCTCGACAGCTTCCATGCAAGAAAATAAATCAGAAAACAGGAGTCAGGTCGCTTAACAAAGATAAATTACGTGTGATGTATGAGACTGACCTGCACCTACACTTTGCTCGCAGGAATTCCTAAATTCAACTTCACAATTGCTTTGTTCTTTTGTTCGTCGTTGTAAAGCTTCTCGTGAACTCGGGAGCAACATAGCGGCAACTCAGCTTGAATCCAAAACAACCCTCACGTAAAAAGCGTAATGTTCCACCTAACGGCTGCCAGTTCCACTGCGCACTCTGAATAATATTCCTTCCTTTGTACTTCACTGAGCTTGCAGCGACGGGATTCTCGGAAGTTACATAGGTGTAATACATGGATGAAACGCGTGTTTTGCAACCATGGCTCAAACAATGATGGCTTTCGCAAAAGTGAACAGTGAACAAGGTTGCAAAAGTGAACAGTGAACAAGGTTGCAAAAGTGAACATGAAAATTTCCTGATTCCTAGCGGCTTATTAAATCGTGTATTTACAGGAATTTGAATACGCAGTATTTTTAAATTTGGGCTTCAGGTTGAAAGAATCAACCTGCACCACATTTCCTGCATTGATTTCCTGTTCATAAGGATATGTACAGAAAGAAGGTATTTGAAGCGTAAAATTTCAACTTTAGCTTAGATGAAGGTGCTTCAGAACGTCTTACATGTTTGTTTTCGTGTGCCTATTTACTTCAAATTCGCAATTCAGTGTGCGTATCAATAAGCTTGTATTAAATATATTTTTTGCTTCTTTCATTTAAAATTTTGAAATCCAATATACATGCCTTTGCTTTTCTGATTTCGAAGCTACTCTATTGATACGCAAAGAAATGACAGGATCTGTATTGCTTTAATTTTGCTTAGTATTTCTATCCAGAACAACGATCGCAGATTTTGAGAAGCTCACCATATCTTACCACACATCATCTCTGCGGTCGTGTCTACTTGAGAGACTCAGAATTACGTCCCTTGCTAACGTGCAATTGTATGCTTAGGTAACTGCGGGCTGCGCTTGAGAATCTCATTCTTTTGAGCAATGCATTGTTGGGTGGAACCATGGAAAATTGTGAAGTTGGAATTCCACCCGGCTTCTCACTAGTGAGTGATGAAGAGCATTTGTCAGTGGACGCCCTTCATGGTTCGGGTGCGACGCTGCTTGCTTTTGAAAGTAGAGAGAAGAGCCCTAGCTGCAGTCATTAACAAACGTTGCACGAATGAGTGGGGAGGCTCATGCGGTATCCTATTGATTTGCAATGCACGTGTAGAAGACAGGGTAATGAATCACAAAATTTTTGCTGTCGCGAGAAATTATTCGCATTGAGTAGAACAAGAGGTAGCAAAATGTGAACAAAATATTAATTATAAAAACATGTCAGGAAATTCTACAACTCTGCCTTCTAAGACCATGCATTTGATTTTATGTACGAAACTTAAAAAATTTCCATTGAGCAAAGTTACTGTTTTAGGAACAGGTGAATCTAACTAATTTCAAATACAGAAGATGAATTCCAGCATATTCGTATCATAACCTGAGGAGTGAATAAATTAATACACAAGTACAATTTTCAATTAAGTTCTTAATGAGACTTGGTAGTTGCAAGGAAACTAGGCTTACCAAATGACAAATGAAAAACCAGCTCATAAGAAAATATCATAAATTATTTTAGATAACTTAGTTTTTAGTGTTGTAAGAAATATTTAAAAAATATACAAATGAGATTAAACGACGTGTATATGGTTCCACTTTTACGAGCGCTTATCTTAGATGGAAAAATTGAGATGGACGTTCACCACGATTAAAAAATTGGGTAAATTTTTTCATCCCGGCCATCAATGAAAAGTTAAAAGTATATACGTTACACAAGATTCCCCTGACGAGCTGCGTGCATGAATAGGTCTCTCAATACTCAAATGCCCGAGGCTCCATGTTGGAAAGATGAACATACCACACAAATTGTGTGAGCAAATGCTTCGGTGAATACGAACTGGAAATTGGAATTCACTTTAATTTCTTTTCTCATTTCGCAAATTCAGTGCTCTATCCCATTGCATTTTGTGCATTTCTATGAGCTTAGTTATTGTTCAAGTTAAATCTTTTAATTCTCAGGTAATGTTGAAAAATTTTATGGAAATCTCTTAAGTTGATCAGAGAAAACTATATAAAGTAATTGGAATTGTTTAATTGAGTTGAGTAGACGAGACAAAAAAGTTTGTGTGTCATTATGAAATTATGGTAGTTTTCAAAGTTGAAAATAATGTAAGTATTCATATTTCTTGTGATCTATGGCTTCACCTTAAGTAACATTCTGCGAAATATTTCCACCAAACATCTCCAAAATAATGAAAGCTAGTCAATGAATGCAAATTTATTTGCGTATTTTCGAGAAATGCTTTTTAGGCGAATATTTTTTGTCAGCCTTCACTTTGTAGGCCAAATTCATCCGCTGGGAACCCTCCAAGCAGCAAACAGCTAAGCTTAAGCATAATGTTTACGGTTGAGCTTATGAAAAAAACACTAAAAAAACGAGGCTCTCTATCACAACATCGAACGAACAAGATGACCTTAATATCGAAAATGTTATTTTCATCGAAGAAAAATATATGAATATCAAGACTTTTTCAAAAATCATTTTATGAGAAGAAGAAGAAGCAATATATGCATACTGTCGTACGGTATCGCCATGATGTCTATGCATATTTTCGTCCCGGAGGAACTACTTTAATTTTCTAGGAATCGCTCGACTGAATCCTGGCGGTATGCATCCAGCCAATTCCTGCATAGCATCAATATTCAACAAATAAATTTTATTTGAATTCTGCTCGTAAAGCTTGGGCTGCCGTTGGACTACGGAAGCTTAACTTAAGCATTACTTTACATTTTATGTCCATAAAATAATCATTGATTTAGTCGCTGTATTGAGATGCAGTGGGAGCCCAAAGTAAGTTTTCAATTTCAGTATAAATTTCGAGAACGGACTCCAAGTAATGACTTTCCAAGGAAATTTTGTCTGCAAGTGACATAATTAGTTTGGGCCACGAGAGGCGGTGTCTACTGCTCGAATGCACTTTACTGACCGATAAATAAATTTGGAAATAGAACATATTGTATTCACGTTTTTTAATTCCACCGCAAAGTTATAAACTACCCTCTCAAATTGAAATTTAATCGAAATTACCGATCGTACTGGAAATGCAAAAAATGTTCAAAACATCAAAACTTTACTCCATAGAACTTCCTTCCATCTTGATTAGGACTTCCTTCGCTTAGTAGAGCAGGAAAACTGCCTAAAATTTTCCATGGTGTTCTTCTTCATCTTTAAATAAGAAAAGCTCTTGACCACGCCAGTTATAAACAGCCTGCGATGTTCAGCAATCTTAAGCTCTTTTTAGTTTAACACATTCTAGACTTTTCTTGCAGGACAATAAATTCAGTACGTGCAAGTGCGAATAATGCCACTCATCATACCTCGGACACGTCTAACACTGCTAGAACTCGCAGAAAATTACACGAAGAGGCTACTAAAAATGACACAATTATAGCCCAATTCCGACAAACTACCTCCACGTAAAAAGCTGGAATATCGCCCCTCTCATCACGCTAAATGATAAGGTGATCGTCATGCCTCACAAACCATATTTTGTGAAATAAGAGTGACTTTTACTCGGTGCCGCTCTGCAATAAATGGGCCCTTATCGCGGGGAAGGCCGACTCGTCACGTGAGGGTCGACGCTGTAGGCAGCATTGTGTACGGGAACAGTACAGGCTGCAGGCAGCACTGTGTACGAGAACAGTACAGGCTGCAGGCAGCATTGCGTACGGGAACAGTACAGGCTGCAGGCAGCACTGTGTACGGGAACAGTACAGGCTGCAGGCAGCACTGTGTACGGGAACAGTACAGGCTGCAGGCAGCATTGCGTACGGGAACAGTACAGGCTGCAGGCAGCACTGTGTACGGGAACAGTACAGGCTGCAGGCAGCATTGCGTACGGGAACAGTACAGGCTGCAGGCAGCACTGTGTACGGGAACAGTACAGGCTGCAGGCAGCATTGCGTACGGGAACAGTACAGGCTGCAGGCAGCACTGTGTACGGGAACAGTACAGGCTGCAGGCAGCATTGCGTACGGGAACAGTACAGGCTGCAGGCAGCACTGTGTACGGGAACAGTACAGGCTGCAGGCAGCATTGCGTACGGGAACAGTACAGGCTGCAGGCAGCATTGCGTACGGGAACAGTACAGGCTGCAGGCAGCACTGTGTACGGGAACAGTACAGGCTGCAGGCAGCATTGCGTACGGGAACAGTACAGGCTGCAGGCAGCATTGCGTACGGGAACAGTACAGGCTGCAGGCAGCACTGTGTACGGGAACAGTACAGGCTGCAGGCAGCATTGCGTACGGGAACAGTACAGGCTGCAGGCAGCATTGCGTACGGGAACAGTACAGGCTGCAGGCAGCACTGTGTACGGGAACAGTACAGGCTGCAGGCAGCATTGCGTACGGGAACAGTACAGGCTGCAGGCAGCATTGCGTACGGGAACAGTACAGGCTGCAGGCAGCACTGTGTACGGGAACAGTACAGGCTGCAGGCAGCATTGCGTACGGGAACAGTACAGGCTGCAGGCAGCATTGCGTACGGGAACAGTACAGGCTGCAGGCAGCACTGTGTACGGGAACAGTACAGGCTGCAGGCAGCATTGCGTACGGGAACAGTACAGGCTGCAGGCAGCATTGCGTACGGGAACAGTACAGGCTGCATGCAGCATTGCGTACGGGAACAGTACAGGCTGCAGGCAGCATTGCGTACGGTAACAGTACAGGCTGCAAGCAGCATTGCGTACGGGAACAGTTCAAGCTGTTGGCAGTATTGCGTACGGGAACAGTTCAGGCTGCAGGCAGTATTGCGTACGAGAACTGCACAGGCTGCATGCAGCATTGCGTACGGGAAGAATGAGGCAGTAGGCAGCGTTACGTACGGGAACAGTATACAAGCAAACGCTAGACATGAACTGTGCTCCATGTTTTTACACGTCAACCATATTTTTCTAGATAGAAAACGAGTTACGCACGTTGAAATTTTATGGAAAATAAGTTGACGGGCTAAAACATCAGAGGAATGTGTGGCCGTTGACGAAGCCTTAAAAAGTAGAATAATTCTCATATGTTCAAGGTGGAACACTAGATTTCCTGCTACGTTTGTTATTTTCTGTTCAATATCAAAATTCCAGCTACAAAACTGATACGATAAGAATTTGTGAGTGATATTTTGCCCTAAAAACAGCGAAGAAAATAATGACTGAATCGCTACTTTAAATATTTTAATGTTGCATGCAGAGCTTTTTAGTTTATTGTTAAAAATGATTTCTTCGCAAGTGCGGCAACGACAGAAATATAAATATCAATAAGGATTTCTGCTAAAAATAGTCGGTAATTATCATGGAACCCTGTCTCCATTTACTTGAATTGTTTATTCAACTAAATTCTTAAATTAGATTCCTTGAAAAATTATACATGAGTGTGTTTATCGAGTAAATCCGTTTGATCGCATGACAGTTCATGAATGTATAAACCCTCACTGGGAGCGCACCGAAGGCTTGCAATGCTGAGACCGTGCATTCTAGAGTCTGGGGTTATAATCCATAATTTACATCGAATATAATGTTTTTCACCTCTAATTCATGGCTCTCCTTAGATCCAGCTATAATATTCTAGAATATCCTTTTACTGGGTAATATCGAAATGGAATGTTCTTAGCCGTGAATACGTATGGAAATGTAATGTTCTCAGCCATGAATACGTATCAATGAGGATTTCCTTTGGTGCAAAATTTTCAGTCAGTTGACTTGAGAAGTTTTACAACTACACTCAAGCAAAAATAAAGTGAGCATACTGATGTTTTTTATTTAAATTTTATTACTTTTTCATCACTATTGGTTACAGAGGCAGTTCCAAGAGGAGGAAGCGAGCATTGGCAGGAATGGCTCGCACCAGGGATTACGAAATGAGCTCCTCATTTCGTTGTGAAGCGAACACCATTCAGTCGTGCGAGGACTTGCAAAAATTTGAAATGTAGCCACACCTACACCAAATACACGTGGATATTTGTTCGTATTAAAATGCACGTGAATATTTGTTTGCATTTTTACAGCGTCGGGTGACCCCGGCAAAATTTTTTGTGGCATATAAATAGGAAAGTAAGGATTCGCTCTGCGACTCCGTGATTGAAAATAAAAATGCGTCATAATACCGGGCATTACACGTCATTTTCTGCTCTCTCCCAACAACCAGCTCCCAAGCAGCTGAAAATAAAAAGTAAAAATCCGAACAAAAAGGAAGCGAAACAGCAGAATTTTGCCGTGTTGATTTTACTGTTTAGTAGACTGCGTTAGCCCAAATTTTGAGCCGTAGCGAAAAATATGAATGTGAATTGAGTTATCCGCCCTGAAAAGTGTCCAGAATAAATGTTTTGAGTTTCACATGGTCCAAGTGTAGCTTCTTCACTGAAGGATCCATAATCACGTATGATTTTGCCTCCCAAACGCGTAGATTGTGGCCGAAGTACCGACATGCGTAAAAGAAGTCAACTTCGATAATACACAGTAGAGTTCTTCGAGTCAATGCTCGTCTGACTTATTTTGTTCAGTCTCTGATTGGATGAAGCCATCGTCAGGACGCTAGCCGGACAGTATCAGGCATATATGACTTGACATGGGATATGAAATGACACGTATTCTCGATTCTTTAGGGGACCAAACAATAGACATACCAATATATTTCCAAAATTCAAAAATTAATCCAAAATGCAAACGCAGTGTGATCAGTCCTTGTTACCCTGAGAATACCCAAGTCAGTGAATTTAGACACCTCACCGAGGTTTGTTATAACAGCACCGAAAGTATTCTGGGTGGAGGAAGACCTGCGCCCGGAGGCAAGCTTTGGCTTTGATGGACGCAGCGCGGAGCAGAATGCCGACGTCAGCACTCCGGGGCCACTACAGCGAGCGTGACGGGAATGGTGCGGCCGTCACGCTGCCTCCACTTGCATGCCGAGCGGCCGCGCGATACAGTCACCCTTGGAGTGTCAACATCACCGCCATCCTCCGCTCTGAAAGAATTCCAAATCCTGTGAAATTCAAGCGTGAAAAGGGAGGTGTGATAACCGTGGAGTTATGCGGATGTTATTACGTGTGTCAACGCCGCGTCATCCTTTCTTTCTCTGTTTCCTGTCTGCACTTTTTTCACAGGCCTGTCGATAATAAACTTTCGATTGGTGATCGGTAATATCTGCACTTAAGTGAACAACATCATGCATAATCATAGATGCTCCAAAGAATAAGTTAGACTGAGAAGAAGAGTTCAAAAGCTTCTTAGAATCGAAGGTAAAGTAAGGAGTTGATCTCAAGTTCAAGTTCAAGAAATGTTATTTTGAGTGAATTCGATCAGAGAAGCTGCAAGCTGAGTTTCAATAGGAAATGAGAAAAAGGCTATAGCTACCGGGATTTATAAAAAATTGAGGACAACACACAACATGTAACAAATTGAAAACAAGGCAGGAATGTGCTCGATCCTTTGGATCGAAATTATTTAGCCCCGAACGAGGTGAATGGATGAAAATTTGGCAAAAGATATCCTTGGAAGGTTAAGCAACCAGCATCGTTGAGGTTTATCTCAGGCTGAAGTAAGATCTCCCCATCATGTTGTGACTCTGGAGATTGTACACGTGCCGCTGGTTTTCTCAGATGCAGGAACGTGGTTGTTTTTCCGCGAAATTTAGATAAAAGTGGAGTGTCTGGCATTCGAGTGCAACTTCTGCACGAGACGTGAAAGCTTTATTCTTCTTTGTCAGGCCTCACCAGGAGGATGCTCAAACGAGGCAGACTTCTAAGCGGACCGTGAGAACATTCCGGAGGCTGATGCTTTGAAATGCAAGCCCCTGCGGTTCCAAGTAGAATTTTAAAAGTCAGAATTAGTGTCTCTGTAAACTTGCTCGGATATTTCGTACGAGTAGCTTCTCCTCCTTTATGGGCAAAAACTATGCCGATAATGATAAAAATGTCGTCAAAATGAACAACTTCCTTGACCTTTTTCATGAAAATATTATAGACATCCTAAGAAGAAATGAGTTTTCAGCATTGTTTCTACATTGACTTTTTTCCATTATTTTAAGATACGATGGTGACCGTCGTTAACCCAAATCTTCTAATGTTGATGAAAGTCTGATGGGGTACACAGTCAGTATAGAAGCTCTTTCGATAAATTTAAGGCAGGGCTTAAATCTGGAGGTTGTGGGGGCCATCGCATGTAATTAGATGGTGCCTAAGGCTCTGCGAATCAATTACAACCCAATTGAGCGCAGTGGATGCGTGATGGTCATTATAAAATCCTATATCATTCAATTTCCTTCCAAACATGAAGAAACCCAGAAAAAAACTTGTGACTAACGTTTATAAGAGAGCAAGTTGCTATACCCAAACACCCCTGAGCATTGTCCTTTCTCTAGTACCCAGCAGAGTTGTAGGGACAATTGTTGTACCGTGACCAAAAAGCTTTACGCTCGCAAGAGTGTGACTAATTGGAGGGAACGAGTTCAGCTTGCAAGAGACTATGAATGGACTGTTGAGAACTGGCATAGTGTGTTTTGCAGTCAGATAAGGGCAACTTTATCCAGCACGATACGGTGAGTTGTTTATTGTGAGACGATAACCTCACGAGAGATGGTGGGCCATTGATCGATTCAGGCATCAATTCGTACTCTTTATTATACGTGGTGTGAGATCTGGATATTTAAAACCATATTTGTTGATAACTAGAATAGACTCACCGTAATGACCGTACGCTTACATTAATTCCTTATCTTGGGTTTCCTGTACACGAACATCTTGAAACAGGCTTACAGTTTTTAATGTCAAAAAGAGCAACCTACTCTTTAATTGTACGAAATATTTAAGTAAAATAATCTTTCATATTTTACGCACCTGGGTGCATAGTCATTTTAATTTTGAACGAAACAATAATGATTTAAGACAGAATTATATTTATTCTAGCGTTCCACTGGTAGAAAGTTAAATGCCATTCATAAAATTGAGGCCTGGCGATGCTTTTTTGCGCATTTCATTCAATGAATCACCTCGTATAACACGCTCAGCATATTTGTTTAATTTAACACAATGAAATATAGAATAGCAACACAACTCATATTTTGGTCATACATATATAATACAGAACCACAACGACAACGTAACGTACCTTATGATCTGAAATTAACAACATAATAATATGATCCGTTAATAAGACCGAGTGATCTGCAAGGACATTGGGGCAGTAATAGACAACAGCCCCAACTGTCACCGTGAAGCCGACGCTGTCAACCAGTACTCTTGATGAGATGCAAGTCACGCTAGACCGCGTCTGAAATAGTAAACATTATGAATACGAATTATTACCAACCAGTTCTCGACCGAAGTGTAGTAGAGAAGAGCTCAAGAGGCTTCGAGGTGCGGTATGCGTTAAATTTTCATAGCCGATAAAGAAGTCAAAACTATTGACCCAACGACGAAATAATATCGGGAACTCGAGTGGTTTCCCGTACATGAGGTTCATTGCTGTCGTTTCTCGCGTGTGAGGAATTGGGGGCTCCGAGCTACTGTTGCCAATGGCAGGTTATTTCCTCTTTGGGTTAAACATGAAACTTGAAGTGAAGTAATTTCTCAAACAAATGTAAGGTTCATCGAAATGATACATCCTTATTCTGAATTTCTTGAATTGTTTTTTTTAAAAGCTGTGCATTGTGAGCATAGTGTATGGAACTTAAGAAAGGGAAACAGGGGAAAGTATAACATAACCATAGAAGTTAATACTCAGAAATTTTATGTTATTTAACGAGCTCAGACACAATATAACAAGGCTCTATCTAAAATTAATTGAGCGTCAAACTATGCATGAATTTTCTACTGACTTGACCGCTGGAGGTCTGAATTAGGATAGTAATACAATTTTGAAAAGTAATATAGAATAGTAATACAGTTTTTGCTTTTTAATTTTTTAAAGCAATAAAATTGCGTTTTTAACGATTTGATTTGATTTTGAAAATTATTTTGCAAAACGCATATGGAATATACAAACCATAATAACTGGCTATGCCATTTATGTTAAAAGTTTTGCCTGAACTCCAGAGCGGCCTGCACCGAAACTTATACATTAGATCATAAAAGCATAGGAACAAACACAAAAAAACTGTCAATTCGAAGAATCAAATGACCACGAGCAAACTAAACTTGCCGAAAATCGGATGAATTTTGATCTGATGAAAAGAGAATCACTTAGGCTAAAAATATTTATTGTCGGCTAAAAATTGAAAATTCGCTCGAGCTTCATTTTTCAGCTAGTTTTTTTTTACGGTGCAAATTTTTACACTTATTCACGAAATAATTGTTTATTTCTAGTCACTGCGAGATGAATGCTACACACAAGAACGTATGTACTCATGCATGCACGTAGGTATGTATGTATGTATGCATGTATGTATGTATGTATATATGTATGTATCTATGCATGTATGCATGTATGAATGTATGAATGTATGTATGTATGTACATATGTACATATGTGGGTACGTATGTATGAACGTGTAAAGTGGAAGCACAAATTCATTTTCTGAACCCCTAAATTTCCTTGAAAAAGTTTCAAGAGAGCGAAATCTCCCCTGCAGTCTGGGCAATCTTACGAGCCGCTGTGACGACAATGCAGGGAATTTACTTCATACGTCACACAGAGCAGCATTTTACAGGAGATAATTCTGGAAACGACCGCCAGCTCATTACGTAGACGAGGGCTCATTTAATTAGAGCTGTAATTACCAGCACTTGTCTCAGCAAGAGGTGCAGCATAATTTTCTCCCCCGTGCTCCAACACCTTCTTTGCATGCTTGTGAAATTATCTATACCTCGGGGAAACGTGCGTATGAAACCGGCTCAGTTACAAGCACTCCATAAAGAGAGCGAAGTGAAAAGATAAATAAAGTTTCACATAATAAACTGTTATTTGCCTGGTGAACATAATCATATTGTCTGCACAGTCATAGGTTGATCACCTAGCGCAAAAGTTTCAGAATGAGTTCATATTTAACTGAAAATACAAATTTTGTACCGACGTCATTTTTCTGTGACATCTACATGCGAAGATTATCCGTTGATTATATTCTATTTGTAGTCTAATTCACGAGTAAGATCAAAAGGTATACATTGAATTGAAACTAATCTTCAGCATTTAATGATCGTTCAATTTCCTCGACTTGAACCAACTAACTAAAAGGTTCTGAACTGTGCACTGATAGAGCTTATCAGTGCAAATTTCGCTCTAACTGCAAATGACCAGTACTTCTAAGGTGACTCCAAAGGCGTTTCCAAAATGAAGAGTTGCTGTTAGACGATATTCGCCTCAAATTCATGTTCTTTCACATTTCCATTTAATAATTTAGACATAATTTGACTTCCAGGTAGAAGGTTAACCATCACGGGAACGTTGTGAACAAAGTGAACAATTACTACTTCAAAGTGAACAATTACTCACGTCGATGAGAACGTTCAAGCCATTGTGAACGCTCATATCTAAATGAACAAATAGGTACAGTAGACTACTCGACGTTTAACTTTGCTTGCCGACACGCCTGACGAGAAAAATCTAAAAAAGTTAGCGGGAAAAAATATCCTCGCTTATTCACTAGCCCAACCAATCATTTCAGTACTTCAATCTTCTCAGTTCATGAATGCGCTATTAAATTCTAAACACTTGCTGTCGAAAATGTATCCAGCCACCATGTAAGTTGCTTCTCTATGTGCACGTTGGGATATTGAACAATGAATAAAAACAGCATAAACAAGCATCTGAGATTTCGCTTCACCCCAAGACAAGTCTTACGATGTTGTTAATACAGTAAATTGAAATGTCTTGCTGTCTTTATCAAAATGAACTTCAAGTCACGACCTTATGAAATACTTTTGCTAGCTCATATCAAGCATGAAAAGCTTGAATTTGCAACGTTGAATTAGAATGAAAAAGAATTTTGGGACGAAAGCACAGGTAGCGACTTAGTTTATGTACATGTAATTGGTGAACATATATACTCCAGAGTGAGTAAAAATCAGTACGTGACGATAGTCGACATATAATATTTGTGTGAACCTCAAGGATAGTACGACAAAGAATAACGGATGATGTAAATCAATGCTGGGGTCATTTAATGTACTAAAATACCTTCAATTGTTGCTGCTCTCCTTTTAGTGCGCAATTGGAGTGGCTCGAGTGCACACCTACGAGTATCTGTGTGTATCTTCTCCTTGGCACAAAGGTCCGACACTCGCAATTGTTGTGGTACTGTACTTGAGGATTTTTATTGAGGTTGAAAGAATCCATCCAAGACGATAAGTTAACTTCTATCACTAGCCCTAACGCCGAAAAACTATGTACATGCAGGGTGTTAGGGAAAAAGAGGTCCAAAATTTCACATCTAACAGAAAGGGGCAAACTGAACACTTTTGTCCCTATGAAACTTGTGAAAAATTTAGCCGTTAAATGTTTGAAAGGAGGAAATTTGAAAAAAATTACCTACCAATAATTCATTTATATCTTGTGAAAAAGACCTGGCATTTCAAAAAGATCAGAAGCCACTGCAATTCTTGCCACGAGATTTTTCTCTGACTCCACAGGGGTTGAATAAACAAGGCTTCTCATTTGTCGCCGAAAAAAGAAATCGAGTGGACTAATGTCGCTGGATCTCGATGTGGGTGGTGGAAACTTTGAACAATTTCTTTTAAGTACAGGGTGTCCATAAAGTCTCTTAACCCTTTGAAAAATTTATTTCAAATACAATTGATAGGATTTTTTATACATATTTGTTCTATTGCATTTAGCGTTATTAAAGTTTTTACCTCATTTAATAGACTTCTACATAGGCACCATTATAGTTACACGAAACACATCAAGACGGTACTCGATTTCTTGCCATGTTCGCTGTAGCATAGCCTCATCAGTTGTGGCAATGGCATCAGTAATTCTTTGCTTTAGGTCAGTAATGTCCCGTATCTTTGTTCGATATATGACATTACGATACAGTTCTGTAGTTCCGCTGAGTCTGCTTATCCGACTTTGTTTCAATAAATCATGAGACACATTACGCCTTTTCGTGATGTGTAGACATTTTTCACTGTTTCATTCAACAGCACCTCTATCGCAAACAGGATTCCTGAAACACACAAATGCAAAATGTGATTAAAAAATTTAATAAACACTGAATACAAGAGAATACATCTGAATAAAATGTCTTATCTACACCATTTGCAATAATATTTGAAATGTTAAAAAGACTTCATGGACACCTTGTATATGTGTCAATAAAGTATTTGTGCGCAATTTTTGTTTTCAAATTTCTACATTTTAAAACATTAAACAGCTACTATCTCAAAAAAAAAACATTTTTTTCGCCAAGTTCCATAGACGCAAAAGTTTGCCACTTTCTAATAAATTGCGTACCTTTTCTTCCCTAACACTGTATATGTACACATATATTCCTATTTATGCATTCAAATGTTAACGAGAATCTTTAAGTGTGCAATTTCCACAACGCACAGTACGGAAAATACAATTCTCAAATCACACGGACTTCAATAGCACAGTAAATGTCGAGATTCAGAGTGCCTGGAAGTCAAGTTTGGAATAATTAAGACAAAGGTAAGGTAACCAAGCTACAATATTTCGCTCGGAGTCTTTGAAAACCTCTGCGAGAAGCGTCTAAAAAGAAAACCTTGAACATCAAGTTTATTTTTGACGTAGAGCTCCCAACAGAACTGGGAAGAGCTAATATTGAGATTTATTTCATTACGACTGGCAAATAACATTTCACGGTGAAATTGAAGGCGTTTTTCGAAAGGAGATAAACGAGAAAATCATAACAGTTAAGAATTTCAGCAACAAGATAAACGTAAATTAAATCTGATATTTCACAAAAATTGCCTGGTTAACTTGAAGCTGAGAAGTTAACGGAAATGTGAAACCAGAAAAAACTCCCTGCTTTTCACTAAACGATAAATAAAGTGAACTGTACTTGTGAAACCATCTAATCAGGTGTCATACAATCAAAAGGCCGGAAACTAAAAAGCAGCCGTGGTTCTTGACAGATCGTTAGTCCTGAGATGAAATTTCTAAGCAGACAAAGCAAGAAGCTAGAAAACCACTTAGACTGTGAGAGAAACAAGAAAAGAATGCTTGGAGCTCGAGCCTGCCATCCAGCAAAGAGATGAACTCATCAGTAGCGTTGCCTTGCAGCCGTGCTTCGAATGGTTCCAGCATTTCACATGCGAAGATCTCTTATGTAAACTTGGTATATGTAAGTCCATATATTCTAAATTGCGACAGAAGGGCCATCAGATGCATGATCAGCAATACTACACTTTCTTCTGTGTTATTCAACTTGCAAGAATTACTAAAGGGCGTTCGAGTTTTTACCTATTATGGATCGAGAGACTCCTCGATCAGTCAAAAATAAACTGTACGGAGACTGAGCTGCCAAATGAAAAATTTGCGAGTGTAGAAAAGACAATTTATTTCTATCCCGTAGAATTAAACAGGAAGCCTATAAACGAGTTGTTTTTATCTCATTTAAGGCAATATGAGAGCTTGAATAAACAACAACGAAACAAAATGAAAACAAAACAGCTTCTCCGGGATCCATTAGATTGAAATAAGATTTATGGCAACGTTGTGGAGGACAAACAGATCCACTGAAGTCCTCAAATGAAGTCAAGTGCTCCAGAGGAGAGGCAGATTTTAAAGATTTCCTGAGCACAATCGTCAATCAGGCTCACCTCACCAGCTCCCACGACGATTTCACAAGGGCGGAGAGTGACAGAAAGATGTAAATCATTGTTCATTTTTCGCAGTTTTAATTATAGGTTGCTATTCGTACTAGATTTCCGTGACTTGTTCGAGTTTGGTTTTCCTAAATTCCGTACGTTGTAAAGTGGGTCAATATTGTTCTTGAGCACATTAAGCACCTTTCAATTCAAACAGAGGGCCCATATTGGTTTTGATGAATTATTATTTGAAGGTGAAAAATTATGAAAAATGTTCAAAACTTTTACACTCATGAACGGAGATGCAATTTGGTGATGTTTTTGGGTCCATATTCTCAAATTGAAAAATTACTCAAATCAGATCTAGCACCTGTGGAGCAGTCCCATGGAAATTAAAAATTAGCAATAATATATTTATTTGCTCTCTATGAAGTACTACTTTACCTCATTGTTATCTGGCAGCTTCTATTTAAAGATTTAAAGTTATATTCAATTATTATTGAGGGCATATGACCGTTTTTAACCCCTCGATTGTGAGTAAATATCATGTCTCTGAAATGAGCAAATATCATGTCGGATTTCAGATCTGAAAGGAATTTCCTTCGATGATAAATAATCAATCGTAAAACCATCTTTTGGTTGTTGACTAATTCCCTTGATCCGGGTCACCGGAATACATGTAGTCTATAAAGCTAATCTGTCTATAAACACCATCGATTCCGGGGTACAAAAATTATCCGTGATGAAAGAGCTTTGAAATGTAAATCGAATCACATAAATATTCACTAACCTGCGAAAATCTCCATTATAACATCAAATTCAATATTTTCGCTCTGTGTGTCGCTGAGAGTCTAAAATAAACTTTCATTATCTAAATATTAGATGGAACGATCTTGGGCAGGAATGCGATAAATGCGGGCATCAGATTCGTGCACGGGGAATGAAAGCGAGAGGACGATGATTCTGTTTCTCACTCCAGAAGAGACGCCAGTTTTTATTCGTGACTCTGAGGGAGCGGTCGCCTGACCTGACCCTACGGGGAATATGTGTCGTGCGCGGGGAGAGAATCCCCTCAGAAGTGTTTTGATTGGACGGATAAAGGCGGTGATGGAGTAAAGCTGCCCTCCACAGTTAGCTGAAAACTTGAGCCCTGCGCACACGAGTCAAATTGTGGGTAAGGTGCGCGAGCAGCGTGCTGGCTCACCAGAATGCGCACCTCACGACTTGGGAGGGCAGCAAAAAGTACCGAGTGAGGAGCGTGAACTGGGCACAATAGGGAACAAAAGGTGATCTGAATAAATAGGGATCTGCATTGTTCTCTTCAGGAAAGCGCTTGCAAATGGTATGCAGGTCCTTATGCCGGAAACCCATGCAGGGTTTAGTTGTATTGGTTGACTAAGGAATTTTCCGTTTAGAGCTATAAATCCTGAATAACGGACTATCGTGTCTTACGTTGTTCATTACATTGGTGATTCTAATCCATATCACATAATTTTACAAATCATGTAGAAAAGAAACACAAAGGTAAATGTAACCCAGTTATTGGTACCGCATAAAAGCACGTTTGATGAAGTAAACATTCGAGTAACACGAGTTAAATTTTGCACTGAGCTGTAGTTGGCAGGCTTTGGCGGGAGAATTCGCTAAAGCTGCGCCGGCCTGGAGCTCTAGATGTGAGTTCTTGGGATTGGATCCCTTCCGAGGAGCCTCAGCCCTGATGTTGTGAGGTTACTTCCTTCCGACCCAAGAATTTATCTGGTGCCGAGTACGCCTGGAAGAAACCTTCGGTCCGAAATTTCTACATCTTTTTGTTCGTGTCTCTTCGCTCACAGAACGGTAACTTTTGTTGCTACAGTGAATTGAAGAGCGTTGGTGGGAATTTCTCAAAACAATAAGACGACCTAGAAAATGCAAGATGTAGAACTATTACTGAACTGAACCACATCATGAAATAGTTGGTATGTTAGTACAATTTCTAAATCAAAAATATTTCCACAAAAAAATGTGTCTCTCGTTGTCATAAAAATTCACTTTTTTATATAAGAACAATGAATATTTGAATGAATGCATTATAAGTGTCCTATTTACCATTGCTCTGACTATCGATATTCACAGTAAAAATTACAGAAAATATTTAAAGAACGCGGGGTACACCAGTTCGATCATAACATGGGTATTTTAATTTTTACTGTAAAGAAATCTTCAAGTGAACCACATGTAAGTGGAATGACAAATGAAAAGCTGTAAAAAGCGAATAATCCACGATATTTTTGATGTGGCAACCCAAATTTTTGTTTACGCCCCTCAGTGGAGGTGGAAGTGCCCCACCAGGGTACGCAGCTCTACGAGGGTATTCCTTGATAACTTCTTTATCTGGTTATCCAGTGAGATAGAATAGTACTACTGATTTTACTCCCAAAGATTTACAACAGAAAAAGTCTAGTGGGTTCAACTCAGGCTTTGCAAGGTTTACTCAGTCTTGCAAGTGAAGGCCGGAATGTGGTCTGTAATTCCGGTTTTATTTATTCTAAAGCAGAGATACGTCACAGAATCTTGTTGGAAGGTCCGAGGTATTTCCCTTAAGTCTTGACGTTCCCTTAAGTGTTGACGTGCCCATGGAAGCAGTTCAGCTTTCAAAATGTCGTTGATGCAGCGCTGGGTGTTGAGTTTCTCTCCTGAGAGCACAGAGACGAAGTGAGTCGGCCCAGTCGCCGTTACAGCAGCGCAGACCATCAAGCAATTTCGCAGTCGATATCGAATTACTCGTAAACCTTCAACTGAACCGTTATTCTCTATGATAGATCTTTTTGCTGATTTTGCCTGCTAGACAGAAAATTTTTTCTCGACCCCAAGCACAAAATTGAGCAGAATGCTATGTATGCATCATTTTCTTGTGATGCTGGAACGTCTCTTGACTGGCATATCTTCATGCATTACTCTGAGCTCATGCTGCTCTGGCAACTTGTGAAGAAATATCTCGAGTTCTCCTTTGAGTTCTCGATGCATAAAAATTATGCTCGCTGTTGCAAATGCAGCTAGCTTTGAAGTGCATCGACGAAGGTTTTACCGTAGCTTCTCTTGTGCATTATGATAACTTGCGGTCCCCCAACACCATGTTTTCTTCTTAGGCTAAGGTTTAAAGACCAGTCTTCTGAGTCCCTTTGGTCACCTCTTAAGCCGTTTCAAGACGAATTTTCAACAAAGCAGTCACTGATTTTTTCGTTCATTAGGAAGTGTAATGATCATTTATCAGTCTTAAACTATCTATTGTTTCAAAATCTGCAGGCAATATGATTTAACATAAAATTAGGCCTTGTTCACTCTCAAATAGTATAAGAATTTCTCCTGGAACAGTAAGAAATAGTATAAGAATAGTATAAGAATTTTTAATGTAACTCAAACATACAATGAATTTTGAAGAGACTGAACTTCAGTCGTCATGAATATTGTGCACCCTACATGTAACATTATATTTCCGTGATATGCTATAAAAACAGGAGTTATTTCTGCTTTGTTTTTATCAGTTCAACGAAAGCAATCAACAAGCTTGAAAAAAATACGTTTCTTTCGCTTCATTTCAAGCGCTGACGGAAATTAAAATTTTCTAACACTGGACTAATTGGCACTACTGCTCATTTTTCCAGACTAAGTCAACGGAAAAGAAGTGTTACTTCATAGCAAGGCAATTCTTTTGAGTTTGCTTTAGTAAGGCAAGCTTTGAAGTTCCATTCACGATCTCGGTACAATTTTCCTGTTATACTAAATTATCTGACACGTGCATCGCAACAACTGAATACAAATACAGTTCTCTTGAGGTATCAATACGAGTAATTTTAGAAGCCAAATTAACTGATGATCATTAGCGGACAACTAGTGCAATAATCAAGTCTAAAGCAAAGTGCTAACGCTGTTAAAGCTCGATCTAACTGCCACCACAACGAGCAGCCTCTGAAACGATTGGACCTTGTCTTGCTAAATGAGATCCTTAAATAGTTTAATGATCGCTCTCTCTGATGATGGGACGCTAGACCAAATTAGAATTAGAGGAGGATTCATTAGGAGAAGATCGGACGCTGATTCCGAGTGGAAGGTCTAGCATAGTATATTTAGCTTAGCATTCAGATACATGCAAATTGATGGAATAGTATTGTTTAAGCTCTCTGATACATTTCATATCACATTAGAAACTAAATAACATACGTTCACATCTTCCCTTTACATTTGAAGGGCGTTCAGCAGCAAATTGGATGCCTTGGAGTGGTAAGCCGAACGCGTTTTCTAAATAGTCGGACACTTCATGAAATGCTGCACGAAAGAACAGGGATTGAATTCCCAGCTTCAAAGCTTTGAGAATTTTATTGTTGCCGGCCTGATATTTGGCGAATAAAACTTCCTCAAAATAAATCTTCCCTCTGAGACCAAATTTCTTTCGTTGGCCATGGCCAGCCTCTATAAGAAAGTCAACTTCGAAACGCCTAAAGTTCTTGTCAGTTAGACCGGAAAACAAGACGAACTTCCCCGAGAATTTGGTGCTGCAGCAGCAGCCGAGCCTCGCTTCTCAGGAGCCCGGCGACAAGTGCGCCTTAACAGATGACTGGACGAGGGACAATATTTACAATTGTTTGATCATTGATGGCGCTCATGAACATTCGAGTTCCTGGAGAATATCACTTCAGAATTTACTCAGCGCAATCTGCAAGCATCGAGCTGGTTCAAAGCGAGTGAGTCTTGAATGATTTCCGGAATTAATATTCCGAGGGTATTCCCGGCGTACGTTGGCACGGAAGTGCTGAATTACCAGAGGAGTCGGAGACCACAGATCACACGTCAACGCAGATGTAAATCCTCACGTGTCCGATGAGTGTCATCTTCTGACGTGGGCAGCAGAGCCATGCTCTTTGGGATTGCAAGGAGTCTGAATTGACTAATATAGGGATGTCATTTGTGACTAGGACGATACAAGGCTTTGTCTTGTGAGTACGCTACTTATTTTGCTAGTTTTTTGACTGCATGTTATTTGTGACGACATGAATATATGGTTGAAATACATGAGTGTATGTGTACTTAACATTCTTTGCTGCGCTTTAAACTGTCAGTGAAGGCTAAGGGCTTGAATTAAATGTATGTTCTTGCGTTGCTGAAACGGTTATATTAAGGGCGATTTATTAAAAGTTAACGACATAACCGTTACGAAGATACACATGAAATTCATTCTTTTGCAATTGTTTCGTCATTCAACCGTCTTGAGGTTAGCATGGCGGCTCCAAATTTGGTCATCAGTGTAGCTCAACCATGTGACATGGGCATACGTGTTGCCTCTCAGCCAGAGAACCCTCCAGACAAGTAAGTTTTCAGCACCCAAAATTCCCCTCGAATATTTTATATTTCAAGAATGAAATACGTAAAATATATATCTGGATTTCAATGACTTTCTACGGTGCGTATGAGATTATTATCCCTCTGGAAAATAATATTGTTTATTTTTAAACAAATTGAATTACATGCGCGATACATTGTGAGTACAAGTATAAACTTCAACGTTCTATTAATATAATTACATGAGCATTCCGAGATTTTTTACCTTTTTTAGCACGCCTCTATCAGGGTCACTATGAAGCAGAGAGCTTAGAATGTTTTTCAAAGCCAGCAACGAAGGTAAACGTCAATCTTTCAAGTGTGGCAATCAAGAGAATAAAATATGATCAGACCACGAAATTTGACCACAGGCTAGGCCGTGCTGGTACAGGCTTAGGATTTTTTTATGCAGGAACTTCAACACTAAAAAGTTTCTAAATTTCATCGCGAGCTCTAAAAATTCAATTTGGGCCTTGTCAATTACGGGTCTATTGCAAAAATGAGATTATAAACGTACTACAGAGAAGAAACATTATATCTGTGTGTGAAATGAGATTTCAAACTAAGCAGTTGCAAGTGAATAATTATATCGAAATACAATACCTGAACAGCCATAATGCTATCAGATCAAGTAATCTTAAGAGGACCACTGATTTAAGGACTTACCTCAATCAACTCTCAATCAGATTGCGCATTTGATCCTAAAACCAGAGAAATTTTGTGGTTTTGTGACCTGATATGGTCACAAAATGGTCAGCCCTAATGGTCAGCCCTAATTGCGCAGGAGATGAACATAATGTGCATATATGCTAAAAGAATGCAATTACTTCATTTCAATTTCTTCACGATTAATTCACATATGTTAGAACACAATTAATTCACGATTAATTCATATATGTATGTTAGAACACAATTACTTCATTTTTAAAGTTTTACAACGAAGACACAGTAGCGAAAAAACAAAAAAGAACACATTTAAGGTCTGCATTCAACCAGTTAGCGTAGAATTTCAAGTGAGATGGAGCTATTCTGATCGTTGCGAGATAGGCGAAGCTTGTGGATTAAAATACTTTCTACCAGGTTCATATCTGCAGCGGTTGATGAAGCTGTAGATATAGTCAGTGCACCCACAAAATACACACTTTACTGTACTCATTAGTGCACGATAATACACGGAAAACTTGCTTAGACCTTTAATTAAGATCTCGAATAACGGTATGGAAATTACGAACAATTTGCGGCCATTATAAATGGGCATTATCGTTGAACGCGTTCGCATTTGGCAGGGCAATAAAGGAAAAATAGTGAGAATGAGCTCCCCACTCTCCCGCTCCCGCATGCACTAAGTGCTTGCTGAGAATATAATCAGCGAGGGAAAGGACTGCAGCTTAATCAGAGAGATATCTGGGTAATTCGATTCACGTATATTCTTGAAAATTCAAATAATGGTAAATTAAATTAATTAACAACGGCCAATTCAGGGGAAAAAATATGTTAATTTTTCACTTGTGGCTCATTAATATGATGCACATTTAAAGAGAATTATACTTTTGTATGGCTTCCTAACATCTTTCTTTTGCTAGAAGAATGTGAAAATAAATCATTAAAACTTAAAACATCGCTCAGCATATTTGCTCTTCTGGCTTTGTAATGGTTGAGTTTTAAGATTTCACTTCTATTATAAAATTACGACAACAACAATTTTGTCAGCTCGCATCTCTTTGAAAGCTCAAGCGTGTTCGACGCAATGCCAGTGCAGCTCTCGCCGTGCTTAAACGCCAGTTGTTTTCAGCGTAGGGAAAATACTCGCGCAGGTGTTGAAGCGGAGACTCGCGTTACCTTCGATTTTTTTCAGTGTGTTCCAGAAAACTTTTTCTTTCGAAGGTTGAGTGTTTCATAAAAATAATGATCCGTTCGTAAGCGAATAAGGGGATTCAACATTGGATGACGCAGTTAAATTTGGAATTATCATTATTTTATGTAAATTCGATAGTTAGCCATTTTCATCACTTCCAAGTTTTGCAAAGTTCATATGGCGTGAGAGAGTGTATTAGCTTTATTGAATGACGTGGCTACAGACCATAACTTAAAAGTGAATGCGGAAATTGACATTCGTGGTTTTACAGCTGTAATTCGATGTCGAGTTTTGCGGAACTTGAAGTTCTTTTGAAATGAATAATTTCTTCAATATTAAAAAAGCGCTTCATCCACCCATAACTAAAAAAAACGTATTTTCCAAGCGAATTATATCGCCAGTTTTTGAAAATGATATCGGCACTGTACCGTTTTGGAAATGCGTTTTATTGTTAGAGAAATATTGAGGAAGGCTCATAATCTCACGTAACTTGTGCCTACACTTCAGTACTAAGACTTCAGTACTAAGTGCTGGAGATGCTAGTGGCCTATTTTTTGCCGTGGGGTATTGTTTGTCTGGTAACTAGCCACGCATGAATGACAACTTAACAACCATGAATTATCATAAATATTCTGACCGATTAGAATCGTAATTTATTCCTCAAACAATGATAAGGCATAATAATAGGTTCTCAAAGCTGAAACCTAAATTGAGGAAGAATATCCTGTTTACTTCATAAGATTTATCTCTGCAAGACTGTAATAGCTCGGATTTTTGGCTACGGAATCTCCGAACTGTGATCTGAATTGGATTTCCATTCTGAAGGCTAAGAATACCACCGGGCAATTAGGCAGGCAATAACGCATGGAATTGCCCTGTGAAGGCAGGCCTGTCAGGCCCTGCCAACAATGCACCAATAAATCCTTCAACGACCTCGTCAATGACGTCATTGCGAGGCCTCGAGCAACTGTTCAGAACATCTCAAACTAATGCGGGATTACGATCAGCAACTATACTTCCATGCCAGAGATGAAGAGATACAGTTGGGGCTGAGAATTCAGTTACTTACAGCCCTATGATAAAGAGATTGGGGCAGTAGAGTCTCCGCCATAAAGTTTGGAGTGAAGAAAATGAATGAGTAATTATGCATGTTCTCGTGTTTTTGTGACTGTAAAGATACATTGTGTAAATTAGTAAAACTGATCGTAAAAGCTTCGAATTTTCTAGCTGTGCTCTTCAATTTAACTCTTAGCACATTCGCTAAGTAGCGATCGATGAAAATAATTACTCACCATCTCGAGAGAAAGAAAAATTTAACTTTAGCTATTGAATAACACTTGCAGAAGATAAGTTGCACAAGAGTTTTACATTGTCCACCGTCGACAGATGCTGGCCAGAAGTTCAGCGGCGCTAAAACCAATTATCTGCTCAATTAAAAAGTGCGAGCATCATTTGCAGTCGCGCTGTTCCACTAGGAAATAAAATTAAACTGAGCGCGTTATTTAAATGAACTTCGCGATACGAGTCGAGGCAGATTCCTACCTTGATATCACTTATTTTATTGCATTTGCAAAGCTCAGCAACGAATGAAAAGTATTTGGCATAACTACGTCAAATTTTGCTGAGTTTCAAAGATTTAAATATTAATTAATTTTTTCTGGGTCAAGGGAGAGGGCGTTAATCAATCAATAACGCGGCAAAATTTAAGACGAGTGTTAGAGTATAAATGATGAATGTCCTAACTGTCCAAGTGGGCAGGCAAAAATTAACCTCACTCATCGATGACCTCCATTCAAGAAAAAATCCCCATATCAAGGAAATACTCATTCCCAATAATCTAATTTTTACATGTTTCGATGCAATGCTCAGCAAGAAAAACTACACTTAGATTTGGCGAGGATGGGTTTTAAATTGTTAAATAGTGCAGGAATTTTCGGAAGGATAAGAAAAATTCAATGTCAGTTAGAAGTTCATTTGTTATATAACAAAGCCATTATTATTCATTCTTGTGAATTTGGCAATGCCTAGTCCTGCTAATTTGCTAAAATTTTCGAGAGTAACTTATGGGCAAAAATATGCTTTGAAAATCACGTGAAAAATGTCCATGAAATTCTGCAATGAAGTGCGTATACTTAAAAATCTACTTTCTCAAAATATATATAATTTCAGAACGACAACTTTTCATTATAGAGAAGCTTAGTCAATCGCTTCACACGCATTCGACATTGATGTCTCGTATTCTTTTCTAAGCATTATAAAAAATGCTGGGAACGAACATTTGTTCAAACAACCGCCATAAAATGAAAACAATTTCCCTAAGATAGGCTTTTGAGAAATTGAAAAATGGGAGTTGGCAGATTTGTCGTGGAATAAAATGATAGGTGACGACACGATAAAATGAAGTCGATCACTTGGGGAAGAGTTTTAGGATTATTGATTTCAAATTATAGGTATTTTGGAACAGATACTGGCAGAAATAACAAAAAATATGAATTAACATTAAGTTATGCTTGGTACTGCTCGAACAACGTACTCCACTACTGTTGATGTATTCCTTTATTAGAGAACCTTTATTAATTCCGACTCATTTTACCGTTGGGTTTTCAATGCCTTACGACTACTCGTGTGGTGGGGGATGTGAGGAATGTGTGCTATAAGCTTCCTTTCCCAAGGGAAGTACTCCGCGGTCACGTGAAATGCTTGCGTGAGCCGAGGACCGAACCCTGGTCCTCTCCGCTGCGAGGCCATCACGCTAACCACTACACCATGGAGCCCACCAATAGCAGTAAGGAAATCTGCTTGCTTTTGAAATTTGCTTCGATTGAATTAAAGTTCAAAGCTAATGAAGCAACAGTGTCTTAGCGGCATGATACTTCAGATATAATTTATCACCTACCATAAAACACTCCCGATTTATTTACCTTCATTGAAAATCGAACTCCAGGCTTCCGGCTTACTAGACCAGCACTCTAACCTTTGAGATATGAATGATTGCGTTGATGATAAACGATGTTCCACGAGAAAGAATAATGGAGGCTATTCTGCGCCGCATTCACGCTATACAGTAAGTGTCCTGATGTAGATCAAATCGATTTTAAGCCACTCTTGCGTCAACTGATCTCGTAGTGGGGCCACAGAGCGTGGACGATCTTCTAAACGTATAACTAGTTGTTCTAGGTGGTCCCACAGATTTTATATTTGGTTCATGTTTTGGGACTTATCAGGCCAATGTAAATGCTCGACATATCCTGAACAACAAGCGTGCCAAATAATGGCAGTTCTAGGCCGATGTACGCGGCAGTTGTCACCCTGAAAGATAGGCGAAGCAATTTACCTTTCTTCATTCAGATATTGTGTAAATAGCAAAATTTGGTCATCTAGCAGTTCAGGGTAGCCATGCTGGTTCAGTTTGATAAATACCTCTACTAAAGGACCCAGTTCCGTGTAGTTGAAACAGACCCAGAATATGACAGACGTTCCTCATCCATCGTAGGCTTCGTTGAAGGCTTCATGGGCTCGTCGATGAATACGACGACGAGTATCACAGCTACAGAGACAGAATGGTGATTTATCTGATCGCATGACACTTCTTCATTCCTCTAGAAACATTTAGAAATATTTTTCAGAAACTCTACAGTCCATTCTGCGTGTGCTTTGGCCCAGTTTAAACGAATTGTCTTTAGGGCAGGATTTAACATCGACCTTTTACAAGACACTCTGCTCCATAGATTCATTGTATGAAGTTCCCTGGAAAAATTCGTTCAGAAAGAGCAGGAGAAGGGCTTTGCAGTACTTCGCATTGACGTTTCGCAACACTTCCATCTTTGATGCTGGGCGATTCCGGTCAACAGTTCGTGACACACGGCAGCGGTCCCAATCGATTATAATTTTCTTCCAATCACAATTTTGCTCAGAACTGCCGTGTCTACGGATTGTTTCTACTGATGGTAGACCCTCATAATGATGCAGCATGAAACATCAGCGAATTCCGCCACTTCCTTCACTGTCCTACCCTGACGAAATGCAATAGCCCCTTTTCGCTATTCTGAGATGTCTTGCTTACGTCCCTTCGTTGTGAAGCAACTATGGAACAAATATCCACCTTGGCAGCTGGAAATGAAGACTGAGGCCTTTCAGTATAGTCTAATATAACCAAACCTAACATGGTATAGCCTTTTGATAGACCTAAACTTCGGTCATGCTCGGAAAAGCTACGAGTATTGATGAAAGTAGTTAAATGATTTGAGCTTAAACAACATTAGGTGGCTACCTTCTTGTCCGGTGAGCTTATGAGATGTTGGAAATAGATTTTGAAGAAGAAAGTTATCTAACAAGGTGTAGTACCATATGGTGATAACGAAGAATTATGTAAAATTGTCCAACGGGAGTCGAAATAAAGCCCTCACGTAGCCTGTCTAACGATCACTTCATCCTCGTCATTATACCATCAGGGCTCATCACTTATTTTGCATCTCGTAAAACACGTCCCAGTCTAGCTTTTTTGGCGGAATATCTGTAATTATCTATAATTTTGGTCGGCTAAGCCCACGTATCGTCATCGGATAGTTGACCATCGACAGGGCGGCGAAAACGTTATACTGCGACTTTCGCATTTAAAATAAAATTTGGTGGACATTATGCGCACCACAGATTTACACGTTCACCGAAAATTTGAGAATACAACAGATGTGCTGGTTTAATGTTCATACTACTCTATCCACTCGCGTGAAATTCCTAACAGTCTTGTTCGAAAAGGTTTGAAGTAACACTCCCAGCTCGAAATGGCCATTTTTAAAATATACCTTTTTGATTTTCAAATTTAGGGTGAACATGAAAATATAGCATCTCGTAAAACGAGCGGATTTGTAAACACAGACGCAGAGAAAAATATAACAAGGACAGCAAACGAACGGCGGCAGCTTGCTCAACAAACACCGGCGAACTCGCGGCTGTCTGCCGTCCCACAGGCCGCAGTGACGCGGGTGCCGGGTAGCGCTCCGGGCCAACAAGGCTCGCTCCAGCAAGCCCGTAATGCTGGGCAGTTATTTTACCCATATTGAATGTTGCTGGTAGCAAACTCTTCGTAAATTGAAGTTGACACCTTAACCTATATTGTTATCGATTGTTACAAAAAATCATTTCTGTCAAGTACTTTCTTTTTTTAAGGTCACACACATGAACTCGGGCAGGAAAGATTGAGCCCGAGTAAGTTAAGATAGGACGTCGATCACGAATGATGTCTTTTGACACACAATACCTGAAAGGCGTCTATAAACGCACAATAAAGTGAGTGCCATGATTGCGCCCATAAAAAAATCAATCAAAGTATAGAGTTATATATTTGAAATCAGAGTCTGTATTGAAACAACATTCAACGAAGATACTTTTACAAAATCAAATGTTAAAAGTATGCCCTAAATGTTTTTCCTGATCCGAAAATCTCGGTAAGACTTTTTTTGAGTCGATTTTATTTAGAGTGAAAAGTAAACGTACATCAGCAACACTAGAACTCGACGAAACATTGTCTGCTAAGAGTTTTATTAGTCAGCATTTCTTAAATATCTATATGTTGTAATTAGTTCAAACAGCAGAGGGAAACGGTCTCATTCAACCGTTCACGGATATACGAAGGCACACCATGCACATAAAGCAGCGGCACCCCAGTGTGGCCCGAGCGTGAAGGCCCAAACGTCTTCAAGGTATTCAAAGTACCATGTTGACTTTATTACTGATAACATAGTATTATTTCCGTCTGAATTCTTCGTACAACTCCTCATTCTAAAACACTATCATTCAAAGGCTCCTCATATCATGAAAGGCATTCAGTTAAACAACGTTAGTTTCATCGACTGCGACCTGAATCTAGAGAGTAATTTCATTCTGAACGAAGAAATTACCCCCTTTATGTCAATGGAGATAAATGTGAAAAGAACGAGCTTGCATGACGCCTGCTTCAGTAGCATGTTTTTTTCCTGATTTTTTATGTTCCATTAAAATTCGTACTCGGGGGTCGATTGATGCTACTTACGCTTGACATCTAATTCTGGGGTAGAAAACCTTCTTTGACGATTCCTTAATCGAAAATTAATATTTAATACTATGTTTCACACTTCAGAGGTTCTGCCATGAAGACTTAAGCTTGCTTTAGTCGTGCGTTCTGCAATGAATTTTATAAAATCTACTTTACGTGGTGCTACAGAACTCGCTGGGCCACCACGGACTCCTATCCACAAATTGAGCAGGAGCGCAAATAGCAGAATTGAATGCTACCACAGCGCCGATGTCAGTGCACATTAGGTCTCTTTGAAAACATTTCCCACACACGCTTCGACAATTTTAAAACTTCCGCCGACATGCGTTTTAAAGAACGTCTTCGAGTTGCTTCTTGTGGAGTCATTCTGGAGAAAATATCAATGAATGCAGAGTTAATTCGGTTATTTTCAATCAAATGCCTTACTCTTACGTGTAAGATGGAAGTGTAACACAGTGACGGCTGCGCTTCTGCAACTCGTATGCATATTTGTGTTAAGTTAGGCCTCTAAAGGTGCTTCCATTGATCTCTTGTTTTTCAAGAATAAAGTCAACGCACAAAGTTCTATTTTGACGAGTCATAAAAAATTTAAATATATGTTGTAGTGTTCATAATTTTACCACTAAATGATTTTACATTAATTTCATCTTAATGAATCATTCCCATTTCATACGCTTTATGCTCCAATCATGATTCTTATTGTTGACTAATATCCTATCATTTGCAGTTAAGCTTCCATGTACATATGGCGCATATCTTTCGAGAGTATTCAGGCACGGCTTACTGTTAAATTAACACTTTGACTACGATTCTCCATGCAGGTAAAATTATATGCTGACAAATATCTCTGATATGAATTTGAAATTGAAGGGTTTTTGTTTCACAAATTTGGTTACCGTATTAATTTTCTTTCTAATCAGAACTAACTTATTCAATTGATGAACACATATTTGACGAAAACTCGAAAATTTGTACTTGTATATGATAGCGCTTTGGTTACATACATTAGGTTAGGTTAGACGATCGCGTGTACCATATACGACCCACTTCGGAGGCAAAGTGTTAAGTTCTGTAAGTTCGTCACACGATAACTACGAGTAATGTAGGAAGCTGCAGTTTTGGTATAAAACTGGCACTGAACACCTCACTCGCGCACGTGTAATGGCTACGAATTATGAAGGCTACAGGTTATGATGGCTACGAGTTATGATGGCTACTAATGATGTGAATTAGATACTTGACACCCCACACTCGTATGTTTATAATGGTTACGAACACAAAATTTTTGAATCATTGTTCAAATAATTGAGATAATGATGGTGAATAATTGTGATGACACCAAAATAATTGTGATGGCACTCAAATAATTGTGATGATACTCAAATAGTTCTGATGATACTCAACTAATTGTGAGGATACTTTAATTATTGTGATGACACTCAAATTATTGTAATGACGCTCAAATGATTGTGATGCCACACGACTGTAAAGGAAATCACATGCACTTTCTATCCCTGAAGTGCAGATCTGTTTTAACATCAGCGTGTTAAGGCACATCGTCAATGGGAATTTTGACTTGCGTGCTACATTTTGTCAGATAAACTTGAATGTGTATGGCACATAGTAATAATATCCACCAAAAATCATCACAACTATTTCTCTAAGAATACACACATTGAAATTGATGAACATGAGACAGTGAAAAAAGACTGCTCCAACAATGACAACACTTCTTTGTCTTCTAGTTAAAAAAATAAAGTGCAAAGGATTTTGTAAATGGAAAGTAAAAGCCTTGGTTGTAGCTTACATTGATATTCGTATTTGCCTGATTAATGCTAATTGGTTCGTAAATTTTCAACTTGAGAGTATTGTGATGGCTGAACACTGGTAAAAAACAATTGATTAGGCTTACAGCGGGGAGTACATTCATGCGGTGCTCAAAGGAGTTGTGGTGTTTTGTACTCCTAGGATTGTATCTTTGTTTTTTGCACCGCTTTGAAAGGGTATTTTCGGGTACCTTAAATACGACGAATTTACACCTATCTTCCATACAAGTTTAACGATACGCAGTAAATGATTCGATTCTACGTTTAATTCCTGAAATTCTCATTTATTACTACAGATAATTTTAATTTCAGAAAATCACCGATATGATAAGCTATAAAATGGAAAATAATTTTGATATTGGAATTCCCGCCAATATGGAATTTACTCCCGTATAGGCGTAAGAAAATTTTCTTGTGAATGAAACAAAGGATCATTTATTTCGGAACTTATTTGAAAGATTTCAGCGAGCATTTTCATTCTCGTAATCCTCATCGTTATCCTACATCATTTCACAAAACCGATACAGTTGTACGAAAACGGTTGTGAAACGTTGTTAGGAATTCATTGGGAGTTTCAAAGTGAAGAAGTAAATGAAATACATCATTTAAAAACCGTAGACTTTCGAGCACCTGACTGCCGTGGAATATTATTGAAGCAATTGTAAAAAAACACCACCGCATAGCACATATGCACTGTTCACAGAGACTGTTATATTCCAGAGCAGATAAATATGATACGTCGGAGATTGACTTGTGCCGGGAAAATTTGCGTCCTATTGCAGGCACTCAATTATTGCACTCACATTTGACTCGAGCTTCGAGTGTGCTCACGTGAGGGCTCTCGAAATCTAATCTGAGCTCAATAGTGCAGTGACAGCGTCGATTGGCTCAGAGAATGTAAACAAATCAATTTGTATAGCCATGAGCTATATACTCGGCACTGAAAAATTCATCATGTTGGAACAAATGTTGAACATCATCTACATACAGCATCAATAGTATATATTCGAAGAGAATTGCTCTAATGAACTACCAAAATATAACTAGGAAAAAATACATTTAGAAAATAATTTTTTTAAACTATAAAGTAAGAAGTGGGCGTAGTAAAAAAGCTACATTATTTTCATCTTATCATGTTCATAAATTTATTCCCATTCTAGGACAAATAGTTACGATAACGTTCAATGATAATTACTTTATGCCAGCAAAATTGCAAGCGGTAAATTATCAATTAACCTTGCAAAGCTCTCGATGCTTTGATACACAAAATAATACAGTCTGATTTGGAGTCTTACGTGTGACGTCACAGTCTAAGCAAGTTCACATCTCACTAGGTAAAATATTGTTATACATAGTTAAGACTTAATTTTGCAAGAAGAACAGACCGTGTGTCTAAACTTCATCCGTGCCTGCAAGACCAGCATCAATGTGTAGTGAACATCACTGCATAACATCTCAGGATCGAAGGTCAAATCATTATCGAGAAATAAACCTCCTTTTTTTCTAAAGATGAACGGCATAATTTTGTTCTGATTTTCCGGATACTTTATGTACACTTATTCTTATCGCAAGCGTTTCATCGTTTGTATGTTTTTCCTCTGACAGCTGTCTAGAAAGATACTATTTTCTAATTTTTAAAATAAGAATAAATATTTTGACGCTCGATCTGCCCAGTAGCGCATGCAGTAGGACACCAGAGGGCCCTAAAAGGATGCAGGTAGACCAAAACCACGCACGCTGTATAGGCTGGCAGACCGCGCAGCTTTCCTCCGCCTTATTTTAACCTCATTTAGCACCAGCAGTTCAGCCTCTAATTTAATTTATTTGGAAGATATATGCGCAGTTCCAAACAGAGCCTTACCGTTGAGCGTAAAAAATTGTTGCCTTTCCAAATTTGACTTATTTTCAATTTTGAGCTTGATTAAAAAATTGATGTCTAACCAAAATTAATTCATTTTCAATTTCTAACTTCATTAAAAAAATTGTCATTTCCAAATTGACTCATTTTTAATCTCGAGTTTTATTGAAAAAGGAAACCATGAGTGAATTAAACTCGGTCGAGGAAAAAGAGAAAATGTCATTGAACATTTTTCGAAATATTTTCCAAAAAGAAACTCTTTATCCTAAGTTCTCACACATTTATATGCATAATCATGAGCTTTCTCCTGCACACTCATGCATGTTTACCCATATATTCATTGATTCTTAATTTGCACTTTTCCCTCGTGAGTTCTAAGAATTAAAATGATAAACACAAGTTTGCTATAAACATAAGGAGTTTGTTACATGGATTTGCACAGGATGTACAAAAACTAACGGTACAAACTCTGACAGTAGATATAAAAACTCAAAAGAAGGACCTTTCCATAAATAATTGAAAAGGAAAACGTTCGAGATATCTAATCGAAAAGGTTGTACTCCAATTCCATAACAAATTTCATCTAATCAGATACGCATCCATCGAATATGACTCTGGGGACTGCCTCCACCATAGTTTAATAAATTCTATCTAACTTTGAGGTCAAAAATGATTTTTTCGAAGAATCTTGTTCCGATTTGTCCTTATTCTTCAAAAAGTTCTCTTTTTTCATCTGCTATCAAAGTTTGTACCATTAGTTTTCAAACACCCTGTATAATTGATATTTATTTCTTATTGAATCGGATTAACGCAAGCGAACGTCCAAATTTGCCTATAGCTCGACTCAAATTCCTGTATATACGAAGTCGGACGCAAAGTAAAAGGTGATGACGCACACAAGTAAGCCTCCATCATACACGTGCGTTGAGTAATGAGTATTTTTTTCACGGAAACAGGAAGCTCTCGAGTAACTTCTAGGTTCCGAGTGACGATGCTCGGTTTCTTCTTTTTTTCTTCTTATTTTATACGAGGCTTTGAACGATTATTAAGAAATAATAACATTAACTTAATAAAATTTCCTAACGTGAATTGAAAGTTCTCTCATATTTCATTACTCCTCAACCAATATAGTGTTTATCCTGCTATTGGAGCGAAAAATAACTTAACATAGTTTAGAAAAATACTGAAATAAATTGCATGCGCACGGTGTATTCTTTTACATTCTAGGAAAACAAGCAAAAATAGTATATCGTCGCCGATTGTAAGCGAAGGTTAATTATAAAAAAGCCTGTATTCTTTACCTGAAAAATGTAAAATTCTCGACATTGATTTTCTCTTGCTTATATTTATACACAGAGTTTGTTATGCACTGGATCTTGAATCTAGAACTCAATGCGGTACGCCTGCTGCAGTGTTGAGCGAGACTAAAGAATATCGAAGCACTGAGCTGGAGACGGGAACTCGAAAAATTTTGCCGTTCTTCATCTGTTTCGAGCATTCATTCATGGTATGTGGAGGAAGGATATGTAGCATCTGTATAAGTTTCTCGTACAGGTCAATGTATATTAGTATAAGGAAATAACCCCAGGTTTTGACTTCATTCCCATTTGTAGTAGGTCTCTTGGTTAGTGATGCCTGTCGACAATAACCTAGAAATCAGATCAGAAAATTTGGTCGGCTCGGAAGACTTTATTCGAAATATTATCCCGCAGGTAGGAGCAGCATGTAAAATGTTACTTTTTGCCAAGAGGGTGACTTATTACACGGTATTACCTTTCATCGAGATACAGATGCAACGAAGTGTGAAGTTCCTTCTCCAGTGCGAGTTCTGAAAATTTCAGCAGAGAAACGGAAGTTGAATGCCAAATAATCCAACGAATAATTCCTCCTCAAAAATAAATTACCTTTAAACGTAAAACAGGTTACAAATTATCATTTTGAAATGAAAAGACAAAGAGACATAGATCAGGTTTCAAGACCTCTGTTGTCCAAGAAGTAACGCAGCGTAAGTGCCAAAATTGCTACTTGTGCCGGTATCATTGCTTTATTTTCCTTGCAGTATCTTATAGGAGTCCTCGGAGTGCTCGAGAGGCGGGGGGAGACTGACAAAACATGCTTCGAAAATATTGGCTTTCGCGGTCAACTTCCCCGTTGGAGAACTTCAGGATGACGAACTCGATCTCTTTATTGCTGCGCGAGTTTCCCCTGACCCAAAAAACAGACGTCCTCTGGGAGGAGAATTTCCATACGCGTATGAGAATTGTTCCAGTGCCGATTTCTGCACACTAAAATGTATTTTCTGTGATTGTTATGACATCGCTTTAGCAACAGAAAGTAATGTTCTGCGATTTCAACAATGTGAAAATACGTTGATGGAAATTAATTAACCGTCAAAATGTCAATAGTGTACCGGGTACGAATTTATTGTTCAAACGGGTAACAGCTTTTCAATTGATGGGCGCGAAACTTTTTGCATTTCAATAAGGACCGAAGCGGCCGCACCAGTAGTCAAAAATTCTGCGCAGTTGAGTTCCTGAGAGAAGAATCTCACAAATTGAACCTTTTCGGAGCGAGGGTTTTCAAGCAAGTTTTCGAGAGCTTGATTGTAAATTGAATAACAGTGCTGATTGTTTCACAACTTTTTAAATGGCTAGAACATTCTGCTTCGATGGGCTTGAATACCAGAGTTCGCTCACTGTGATACTTTTTGTCAGTTCGAAATAGGGGGCAATTAACGGGACAGAAATAACAATTTCATTCAAATTAAGGAGCTACTCGACTGCACGAACTCTCGATTCTAGAGAAACAGCTGCTGCGGAGTATGTTCTACTTTATAGGCAAGCCAGTATTTTCTTCACAGACACCTATTTCTTGATACAACCGAATAAAAATAAAACACTTGATGCAAACTAAATCTTTAATCAAGGAATTTAAATGCAAGTGTAATTGAATTGAAGAGTGGGAAATGCCACTAAGAAAGTTAGATTAAGAT
The DNA here is from genome assembly GCA_014899125.1 of Orchestia grillus. NCBI lineage: Eukaryota > Metazoa > Arthropoda > Malacostraca > Amphipoda > Talitridae > Orchestia > Orchestia grillus. Next base: position 114,358 of record VOMN01121371.1, read on the forward strand.
CACTAGAATAGTGAACAGTTCGAGAACGAGAGACTTTCAATATGGGTCTATAGTAGCTCAGTATGAAGGAGAAGACGAGAACAATTCAAGTGTAAATGCATTTCTGTCTCCCAGTAAATGCGTGAACATCAAGATAAACGATTTATCTTTGTTCTCTGAATAGCAAAGCAGTGAAGGTCTCTCTCAAATGATACGACTCAGGGTCAGGTTTCAGAGGGCAGCCCGGGTCTGCACTACAGCAGCGCCGATATTTGGCAGGGCGGACTAGCATGGCTTTCGAGAGGGTTTGAAATTAGAAAATCGCAATATTTCTTCTCTTGAGCGAGTACTTCCAGCTTCCCATTTCGTCATCTCGACGGTTTCTGAGAACTACGTAGAAGGAACAGAAGAAAACTATGCGATGTTTTTATAAATATTTATGCTCCCATATTCAGATCGAAATTAACCAGACCTTCTTTGTTCTATTATGAAACGTTTGGCATTGTTAAGCACATTATTTAACTGCGTAGGAATAAATTTAATTTCTTTCAACTGATATTTCGAAACTATGAGCCTTTCGACGTCCATTATCGCCTATAATTTAGAAAACGGAAGAAACAAAACATTCAAAATTTATCACTTGAAAATTGATAGATGAATTTTAGTGAAAATCTTTAGTTAAAATTATCAATCTTGGAAAAACACTAACAAATTTTATGGTTTCAACGAATATGTTCTTTAATCATTCAAATTTAAACAGAATAGAATAATTTTTGCAGTAGTAAAAAGTTAAGGAACGGATTGAAAATTCCTTCATAATGTGCACTTCGTAAAAATCCTTTAACATTTGTTAAACATCTCTAGGTTCTCGATAAATTCCTTGTATCTTTGGCCACATGATCTATTTTTTTTGCGAACTGCCCCAGTAATTCTTTTACATTCTTCCTTCACAATCTACCCCAAGAGATCTTAATTTTGTAAACGATCTTCCGAAAATCCCATGATGATCATCCAAAGATTCTCTCTTGGATCTAGGTCGGGGCTCTGAGCTGGCTATTTCATCACAGAAATGTCTTCATCTTCAAGAAAATCAGTCACCTTTTTACCTTGTGGCACGGTGCATTGTCGGACACGAAGGTACATAGGACGTTACCCCTTGCAAATTAAAAAAAGTGTGTTGCCAAAGAAACTGTTTATAACTTCAGCATTAATTTTACTGTGCAAACGAGCACTTAGGCCTTCTCAATTCTACGGAATAAATTATGTCCAACACCATGACACTTCCACTCCTAAACATAATTAACTTATTAACAAATTGAGGAGAAAATCGTTCACCTGTTTCGTGTCGTACGTGCATTTTAAAATCAAATTTAAAAAAGTTGAACTTTGATTCATCGCTAAAATGAATTTGTTAGATTGCTCGTTCATTTGTCCATTCATGTTTTTCACAAAATCCTGACTGTTTTTTGTTTGTTTTTTCTTAGAAATTTGAGGCTTAGGAGCTGGAACCAGACAATGTACTCGATCGTTAATTAACTTGAGGGAAACAGTTTCCCTTGACATGTTGTTCCCCATCTCATGACTCAATTGACCTGTTGTTTCCCGTCTCTTGACAAATTGACTTGTTCCCCATCTCTTGACTCAATTGACCTGCTGTTCCCCGTCTCTTGACTCAATTGGCCTGTTGCTCTCCGTTTCTTGACTCATTTGACCTAATGTTCCCCGTCTCTTGACTCAATTGGCCTGTTGTTCTCCGTTTCTTGACTCAATTGACCTGATGTTCCCCGTCTCGTCTCAACTCGCGAGAAATTGATGCTGTTGTCTCGAGTCGGTCGTTAGAAGCCATTCTAAGAATGTCTCACTCATCCTGTCTGGACGCGTTTGGAGGTCTGCTGGTTTTCAGTCTCCAATCAAACGTCTTATGCATGCTAACTCTACTTACCACACGGTGGATAACGCTTTTTGACCTATGAATTATGCAAGCAATTTCTGAAACAGACTTTTTTGTTGAATAGCCTAAATTTGTTCTTTTACTTGGAGAGACAAAGCTTCATATGTTGATATATAAAGCCATCTTATTAGATAATATTTTAACGATATAAGAATATTGTCGTTAACATCGAACTTATCACTTTAGACTCATAATATACAGATAATTTATTAAGGGAAAATAATTTTATTACCAAACAGTTCCTTAAATTTAAACCAATACAAAATGTTCTTTTCTTCTTTCAAATTGAATTAATGAAGGATGTATAGAAGGAAACCCCAAAATTTGGTTTATACTTATAGTTATTTTTAATTCATCTCATATTTTCGACTAATAATTTTCTGAAATGTCGTTTTGTTTCCGTTCACCATATTATTGTCGATACTATATATGTATATGTTACGTTGTGAGGAGGTATATAAAAGCAAGATCTTATTATATTGTGAATATTCCAACAAAACGCACGAGAACGCCCGAATATTTGATTTCTTGTTAAATTTCCATTCCTTTTAAAACCTGACTTGATATGACAAGAAGCCAGTAAATGAGACGTGCAAAAATTCAACAAGCTCGATGGTGAATATGATTCCAGGATTCTGAATATTATTCCAAATTCGTTTTCAATTAATTTTTCTCATGCTGCCCTAAGGCCTTTCAAATTCATTGCTTGTGGTCCACCAAAAATGTGATAATAAAAAGCAACAAATCCAGTAGAATTTAGAAGATGGAGCAGTATTTCGCAAATGAGGCCTTATACATATAAAATAGATTAACTCTCGAGTTTTGCAAGCACGGGCATTATCAGGATTAGGGAGGGCCCCTCTCGTTCTGTAAGGAGAGGGGCTGAAGCATCTTTCGAATGACGAAGTATTTCCTGCCAAGATTAGCAGTAATTACTTGATTACAGTCTAATAGTTAGTAACGGACAATTCGGCAGTAATCAAGTAATTACTAGAGCTTAGTAATCAAGTAATTACTAGAGCTTTGTAATCAAGTAATTACTCGAGATGATTTTTGAGCTACGTAGTCCTTTCTCGCTAACGAAATAGGTAGTAAAGTTCCCCTACCTATTCTGGCAGGGCGGAGCTCAAGGTTCAGGCCCAAAACCCACTCCTCGCCACCAGTTAAAACACTGTCCAAAAAGGCCGGCCGAGAATGTCGTGAAATTGAAGACGATAGAATAAGAAACATTCCTGCACACTGACCGAGTTCCATTCTTCTGCGGCCCGCTTTTCAAACTATGACCCCTGTTCAATTTGTTTGAGCTCTTGAAATAAATCTCACGTATTGAGTTCAATGCTTTCTCGAAACCATACAGAGGATGAATTTTTCTTGAAAACAATGTATAATTCTGTTGAGTTAAAAGGCTCTTTGAGGATATTCTAAAGGCTAGTATGTGAAACTGAAATTATTCCCTCTAAAACTTTAAAGTTATGCCATACATCCATTTCATTAACTACATCGTCAGAAGTGCTTTGTACGAGTTTCATTGGTGTATCCGAACCAACACGTCATTGAAACACGTATGATACGTCAATTATTATGTAATTACGGTATGGAGCGGATATTGGCATGCAGATTATGAACAAATAATCGATAATATTATGTTTTAAAAATACAAACTCTAATTTAGATTCCTGAAAAATAAAACCATGAACTCTTTAACAAACACAATCTAATAATTCGTTTTAAGAAATTAGACATTTATTTCTTTCAATCATGGGAAAATGAAAGATAATTTATCCGAGTATGTGAAATTAAGTAATTTATTAAATTAATGCCTACAAAGCGAGAGAATGGGTTACTATGTCCGATGCAGGAAATAATCTTATGTTTTGAGACTTCAACCTTTTAGCTGGCCAGCCTTCTCAGTGCTAAATACCTCCTGCATAAAATCTGGAATTATCGGTGCCGTATGTAATTATGTATGCTAGAAATGTGTCCTTATTTGATCCTAAATAATATTTAATTTCCATGATCATATTTTGTATGCCATGTACAGAATAGATAACATAAGGAACGGTTTAATGAGTTGGTTATATGTTCCGTGAATCAGTTCTGTAACTTTATTGGTCCTTCCTCGTAGATCGATGGTCAGTGTGTGTTTTGGAGACATAAATACTTCTCATAAATTTGTGGACTTCTTACTGGACATCCACACTACTGACAACGAAAAGAGGAAGGTCATCGAGCACGATTGAGCTCACTCTTGTGCTCATGAGTGAAGGCGGTTGCCACCGAATTTTATCGTTAATCAAATGATACTGAAAATAAGTAATGAAAATGTATGAAAGGTATGAAAATAGAATAAAATCCATCCCCTGAACAGTTCACATGGAAAATTAAAGCCGTACATCTACCCTGGAAATGAAAGTAAAGAGCAAATATTCATGATAGTCAGACCAGAAGAATGAATCTCTCAAACGAAAGAAGTTAATACAGCCTCATGAAAATAACATTTCGAGTTCGGGGACATAGAAATCGAGTAGTTTTGAGAGAGTATGAGATATATTTACTTATTCATTGCGTTGTCGTAAATAAGATAAAACTATATCAAAATTAACATACCTGGAAGAAGTCCCCCGAGTAATGTACGTTACCGTTTCCTGAATTCTATGGAACAGCTTCTTCCCCGATTTAATTTGAGGTTTCCGCTGTGTTTATTCTACAAACAGCAAATTTCTGAGGAATTTAGGCTTTAATGCGATTTCTTGCTATTTAACTACAAATAACACTTGGTTCCGTAACCTTATATCTTCCTGAAGGACTTTTCCCATGATTCCTGTCACTTCGTGAAATGACTTTTCTTAGAATGGTTTTCGAAATTTCCTAGATAAACCTGTTAGCTCTGAGCAAAAGGCTTTTGCTGCGAAATTGTAATTACTCTGCTCAGTAACGCAAGCTTGAGCAGCAATTAACGTCGTCTAGAAAATGCATTCGGTTGAGAAATGAGCATTTTCGCGATGGCGGCACGGCGAAAAAAAACCTTAGCTCAGTGAAGGCGCCAAATGCGGTGTTTTCTTTGCTGAAAATACTTAGTCTTGTAATATTTTATCCGTATAAAAGTACTGTTGGCAAAATAGTTTTCACGTGACACTCCGTACCTAAAAAATAACATTACAAATTTTGATGAAGTGCCGTGTAGCTCAAACTCTTTATCTTCAATGTAAAAATTGGCCACTTCGAGTGATTAAAATATATTTTCATACGGTTACGTAAAATCGAAAAGTATCTTCATGATTTCAGCTAGAAGTTTTCACTAAAATATTATAGCACACATAAGCTACCTGGAGAGGGAATTAGTCACCTATTGTTTTTGAGTTCTGAACTTACTGTAATGACTGCAATCATCGATCGGTTTTCTAATCAGTAACCGAAGTTTGAGTTATACACCGGTACTGATCAGTCATCAGTCTTCATTCAGAGCTTCCAAAGCATAAATTTATTTCTTAGTTTCTTCACAACGACGGGATGAAAGCGATGCCTCTCGGAATGAGAAAAAAGACTTTTACATTTTGTCGGACTCAGGAATACCAAGCGAAGGAAGTAGCCAAATTTGCTGGAGTTTCATGATGCACTGTCATGTAGGTCTACCAAAAATGAAAACAATCTGATACATAAGTAATTCAAGGGAGAATTGAGGTCATTGGATAATTCTAACCAATAGGGACTACCGCCGTGTGTCTCGAATTGTTGACCGAAATCGCTCTGCATCATTGATTGAACTACTGCGAAATGGCAATGACGACCCTTCTCCTGCTGTTTCTGAATGAAATCTTCGTTAGAAAGTCTATGCAATGAATATACGGAACAGAGTACCTCGAAAACGGCCATTGTTAAATGTTGCCCACAAGACCATTCGTTTGAACTGGACCAAGACACACGCATTTTGGACTGTAGAGGAGTGGAAAAGTCTCATATGATCAGATAAATCGCAATTCTGACTCAGTAGCAATGATACCGGTTGTCGTGTTCATCGAAGACCTCATGAAGCTTTCAACGACGCCTGCGTGCAAGAGGCGATATACGGAGTAGGAGGAGGAATGTCTGTCACGTTCTGGAGCTGCGTCATCTACACAGAAGTGGGAGACAACAAACGTTTGCCACTTACACAATGTCTGAATGAAAAGAGGCGTGTTGCAGTGTTTATCTTTCAGGATGACAACTGCACCATGCATTGGGCTGGAAATGTCCTTAGTTGGCGCGACCGTCCTTCAGGATATATCAGGCCTTTAGATTGGCCAGCTGAGTCTCCAGACATGAACCCAATAGAATATTTCCGGAACCACCTAGAACAACAATTTTGATGCCAAGAAGATCGTCCACGCACTGTGATTGCATTACGAGATCAGTTCTTACAAAATTGATTTAAAATCGAACAAGAGTACATTAGGGCACATTAAAACTCAATGCCGAGCCGAATTGCCGCCATTCATTGTGCTCGTAGAGTTTCTGCACCATATTAGTAGCAGGTATCTAATTCTCTATCCGGGGAACTTACATATGTATATATAAAATCAGCATTATAAGTTTATTCTCTTACAGCTGCAGGGATTTGTAAACAAACATTTATGTACGCAAGAGACGAGAGCATCGAATTGCAAAATCTACTCCTCCATACTTTTAATTGGGCAATTTAGTAGTAGTAGCAAGGATACGAGTTCTTTTGTAACTCAGATTATCTCGCACCGAAAGGAAATGAACCATTTAGCATAAACTTTGCATAACGGAGAATCTATGCTTGATGGCATGTCAAATACGCACAGAAGCAGCAAGTTATGAAGGAAGAGGAAAAGTAAATTAAGAATCATCAGCGAAGAAGACATGGAAATGGAAATAAGCAAAGGGGGCACGAAAGATAGAAGTCCCAAGCCTTATCTGAAGCTGACTTGACCCATAGCATAACTAGACAACTTGAGTGTTCCCCATAGCATATTATAGACAAACCTAACCTAACCCTATTGTCTAAGGCCTATCCGTTATATGCCCGCTGCGGGGCTCCTGTTATTTAGAAAGAATGGTCGTGTGATGTGAGTGAAATTGTTAAAGTTGTCTAAACTGCAAATAGTTAGATTTTTTCAACAAAATGCTTTCACTCTACACTAATGAGTTTTTTATGAATTCGTACTGACATTGCATTATATATGGTTCTAATAAAGTCATCACTTGTAGAAGAGGGCAGGAGTTAACAAATTCACTCGAGCTGAAAGAGGCCTTAAAAATGAAATCGAGAGCACTTAAATTGTATAAGACTTTCTTTTAATTAATACAAACATACCGAAAAGGACTTTGTAAAAGTATTAAGCCATCAAAAACGTTTTTTTTTAATTTGTTGAATGTTATCAAGGATAGCATAAATACAAAAATGAAACCTCGAAATTAGTGAACAACTAATTTTTTGGAATATTTGGAGCTCAACCAAAGCACTGTTGCTTTTTCCTCCTCTGCCCAGTCGCCAATAGTTCGTTTGCATTTAAATCTCAGCTGATAGAAACGTAAAGATACAGTTAGGATGATTTCTTAGAAAGGTGCACAAGAATTTATCTCGAAAATACCCGGATAAAAAATAATGAATAGAGCCATCACAGCAATCGTTCCTAGGAATCTTCGACGCAGCCGATAGAATGTGAAACGTAAAAAACAACGCACCTAGCCCTAGGACGCCGTTGACTAGGTCTTCGTGAACAAGAAAGATAAGCCTGTAAATTTTAGCCACACATCTGAGCAGCCTGTAAACCTGTAAATTTTAGCCACATATCTGAGCAGCCTGCCCAGTTCTATAGCAATCTATAGCCTCGAGTTTTTAAAATACTCGAGAACAGAAGCGCTTCATCAGAAACTTCCGTCGAAGAAATTCGAAAGATTTCCAGCCAAGCTCTACAGAATGTTCCGTGGCAGCAAACTTGTGTCGAGTTGTTGTATTAACCTTCCATATCTCTCAAAAAATGGCAAGCGAAAAATTAACGTTTAGCGAAGACGTATAATTACCTACCGTGAGTCATACGAGAATTTCTTCTGGATGCATCAACAAATCGCAAAAAAACACACACCGTACACGATTTTTTTCACGTTAGTACAAAAACACATGTACATATTGCTTGGAGGGGCATGAAACCTCAGATATTCAATGTTTCGCATCGCATGGAAAATATGTACGTACATTTTAATCTACAATCAGGACTTATAGAAGCCCTCGAAGTAGTCTCGTCTCTTCCTCACTGAGTCGAGGTAAGCCTTCTTAAGCCTGCTACAGCCCTTCAACAAACGTTAAACGCTTTCAGCTTGCGTTATCTTGCTAATGTGATGGAACATTCAAGAGGGAAATTCAGGAAGTTTAGTTTCAGTCCGGGTTAAGATAAAAAAGTCTTCGTTAGAAAATATTCACCATCATTTTCTTCACGAATTTCTCACGAAGATTGGCTCTTACTTCACACTTTGTTCAAAAAAAGTGTACGAATATTGATATCAGTAGCTTGCGATATCAATCGATTGAGTAGGTGACGAAAACGGAGTCTCGATGGTTGTGTGACATTACCACATCATTTGTTCATAACATAATATTAGCACCACCGCAAGGGTATGAGGTACGTTACGAAATATCGTATAATCATTTCACTGTTTGTTATTTTACTTCTACGCTTTCGAAGAACTAGTTCAATGTTCATAGTTAAACAGCTTGCCATATCTCAATCATTTTAACTTTCATTTTGCTTGCAAAAGTTTTCTGCGTCGGCCGAGTCTGCAGTTATGACGTTGGTAACAAGCACGGCAAGGAGGTGCCCGCTCGAACCTGGGGCGGCTAAACCAACCGTAGCAACAACGAGCTCAGTCTCTCTCACGCCTCCGTCATCGCAGCTAGAGGAGAGCGCCGGAGATCATAACCTTGTCTGGCCACCTATCAATCTCCATAGACTCCGACACAGTTTGACAACCAAATACCCCTTAAGGAAGAGCTATCCCTAGGGTCACGGATTATCTTTGCGCCAGTTTACCTCGTCTGCAAGCTGAAAACTGGAATGGATTTCGGGAAGATAAGGCAGGCCGTTCCTATTTTTTTACTATCGGATGGAGTTCATAAAGTTTTGTTTTTTTTCAACTTTTTCAAACTTCTCTGAATGCATGAATTTTTGATCAGTTTTGCCTCACGAGTAATGCGCTTTGACATGGGCTAATGATGTTCTTTCTGCAGTTTTTGCTAATACTTCGTTCATGCTCAAACTTTTTACCCTGCTTATCCTTACTATTTGTATAAATTTTGAGTATTTACGGTAATGAAACTTCCCAAATTTCACTATCGCGGCTTCGTTTCGACAACGTCATTCTAAGTCTCTGACGCATTTCATCATAGCGCGTCAAACGCCTTGGATTTCTCACATTTCGACTGAAATAAAATCAGAAACGTAAATTTGTTACAATTTATACTGCTCCAGGTATGAGAACCTTAAATACAATGTTATTGTTCACTTTTTACACATCAATAAAATAATTATAATTTAATGATGAATTCATTCTTTCGAGGTATAGGTTTACACATGCTTGCCATTTATCTTTTGTCAAGTGCCCAGTTAGCATTTTGGTTATTAATTAAATATGCCCAATTACTTTTTTGGCCACTAATTAAACAGAGGGAAATTTTTCACACTGTGAATACTTCACGCATACATGTTGTGAACATAATCGAGGTGTTATTGGATAGGCTTTAGAAGTCAATTGCAAGAAATACAATGAGTGTGGTTTCTTACAGTCTTTCAACAAATGATAGGGGTAGAATCAGTGTTTCAAAAATAGCAGAATTAGCGCTATATTGACACATACACACATACATACTGCACACTGTATGCATACTACATACATACTGCATACTGCATACGTACATACATACTGCATACTGCATACGTACATACATACTGCATGCACACATACATACATACATACTGCATGCACACATACATACATACATACATACATGCATACATGCAAACATACTGCATACTGTATATATATATACACACCGCATGCAGTCGATACAATGCATGACTTTAGAAGAATGTACGTAAGAAAAGCCCTACCTTGTATAGCAGAATGAAACAAAAATAAAAAGCAACTCTTGAAAGACTTTGCTCGCAGTCACCCGCCTAAACTCAAGCATATTTGAAGCACAGGAAATGTTGACCTTGCCGTGAATGAAATCGATATACTTCAGCTATTACTGCTGCTCATTCTTTCTTCATCAGGCAGGCAGAGCGCCTCTGTCAAGCCAACAAGCAACACGTTCAAGACTGAATGCACTCTGAGTGGTTTTGAGGTATTATTGATGTTATTTGGATTTGCATAAACCTTTTAAATAAAAATCAAAACATTGAATCAAACAATAGTTCTTTGGTATTAAATCAATGAATCATTAAGGAAATTATAAAGAAATGATTCACTGATTGTAGGCTGTAAGGATACCGCATCTCCAAAGACAGGAGCTCGAAAGGCAGAAAGTAAAGATGAAATTGTGATCAGCCGCTCTCGTTTTTTGTAACACATATCGCAACTGTTTAAAGAAAAGCTAACTGACAAGGAGAAAAAGTTTCAGAGAACGTAAAGTTGACTCATCATAGAGGGCAGTCTTGAATTAAGTTTTTTGTCATGGGGAACACCCGGTGACCGAACTGGGCGAATACGTAGCATAAATTTCAGAAATTTTCTGGAATGTTGATGAGCGTCAAGTATTCTTCACGCGAAATGGCTGGGGATACAGCAACAGGATATTTATTTCTTGCATGAAAGCAGCAACAACAAGAGTACGATGTTCATATTTTTACCAGTGACGGTTTTTCAGTTGACACTACTGTGAAATTGGCTTCTTCTTACCTTTGGTTTCAAGTAATTCATAGCATTGCGAACTAATTTTAGTCCAAATTCTGAAACCTTGCGGATTCTGTTACTGAATAATCAGAATTGATCCTGAGACGCACCTCGTCCTCAAGTGTACACATGAGAACCAAAAATATCCGCATACTTGCAGCACGCGTGTCTAGAGATGATGACTGGTTGAAATTTATGAAACGAACCTGAGTAAAAATAACTCTCTAGCAATCCAGCCAAAACTTCAAGGACGGAAAAGTTATAATAACAGTTTTCAATACCTTCTTGAAAAATTACCCGCAGCGTAGGCTTCAATATCAGAACAACTCAAAGAAAAGAAATGCCATTAGATCTTAGTTCATGCGTAGGTTTGCTAGTGTCCGACTGGCAACGAAGAGCAATACGGAAATAGTTAATAGGAATATAGATAGAAATCGTGTTAACATAAACTCCATAAATGAAGAACCCGAAAGAACAGAGCGTTGGTATTTTCATTCACAGAGTAAATAATTCTGAAACGTGGCGAGAACTGACATGTCTGTACAGCAATGATTTAAAAACCATTGGGTATGAATAAGTACAATAAAGACCAGTGCACAAAAACTTCAACAGAGCAAATACACCCTGAAGAACTGCAGCAAAGAAAAGATCGTTAACTCAAAAACCCATCGAAGCTAATGGCAAATCTGCTCAACCGATTACTGCATTCGTAACTGCAGGCAGGCCAGGTGCCTTGATGATACGAAATCCTCATGACCAGCAGTAGAAAAATCATGCCAAATCTGTCAAGGGGAAGGGCTGGAATTAAAGACGGGTAAAATATCATATTTACAGCTTAGGAGATGTCCTCTTTGAAAATGACATATTGAGCAATGAAGGTCCCCTCCACGTGAAATATTTGAGAGAAAGCCATCAGAACAGGACATATATATAAGACGCCAGCTCAGCGTTTAGAAAGGACCGCCGGCCACCGCCGTGACGAAGATATAAGGGAAAGATTACAGGAAACCGATATGTCCATAAATTTGAAGCACCAAGAAGATCGCTGAACTAACGATTTAGACATCACAGGATTCAACGATGAAGCTTGAGGTTATTTATTCTGACCGCAACTACAGCGAGTCGCACAGGGCAGAAATGCACCATGTAACTCGGTTCTCATGCCTGAAAATTGATGAGTCTTAAATCTTTCAGCCAAAACAAAATGGAATTGCTTATCGTTTCTCTGAAAACCAGTTTTTTATTATCATTTTTTATACATATTGCTGGTGTTATATTTATCACTGGTATTATATTTAATGTTGATGATATACTTATTACTGGTATTATAATGCAGAGGCGAATTTGCAGATTTATTGAGTGTTTCCCATCAGCAAAGACCAAGCATTAGATTTTTTACCGTTCTTGGCAACAAAAATTTAGGAAATTATAGTTTTAGCCTGAAAACTAGACAAAAGGGAAAATTTGTGACACTGTTGTCTGACGATGTGTTAAAGATTCAAAAAGTTGGCTCCGAGAAACGCTTCAACGGTCGTCAGGCAGCCACCAGTTGCATAGTTTGAAGGATTACAGGATTAAGATAATAATTGAAATAGTCTAAGGGAATTGTGTAGTTTAATTGTAGTCCTGAACCTTCATTTAACTAGTTATAGCAGCCCTGGTTGTGCGTGACATTTTGAAGTATGTATGTATACATCAGATATCATGTCCTGCTAAGCGTCAAGCCTTTATTGTATGCCAACGAGATGTTGCGCAATAGTCTACTTGTCATTTCACAGAATTTTACATTCATTAAAAGTCCAATAGCCATTTCCACAAAGGAGCTAAAGATTTAGTTCATCGGGCTCAGAGCGGTTCAGTAAGCTGTCAAGATGAGGGAGTTGAGCACATTGAATGGAGGAGAGGACAAGGGAAAAATAACAAAACGAAGACTCGGACAAAGAACTGTCGATCTGCCTCTTGAGAGAGGAAACGGACGCACATTGAACGATCAGAGCTCAACTCACAGCAATGGCTGGTAAAATTTACTACAGTTTCGACTGATGTCTGGCTCAGAAGTCGCTAGAGATTCTGCTACTGATATCACCGACGACAACAACCAAACTCAGCATAGCCTTTGTAGCTTAGCTCAGTGATCTTACATATCTCTTGGGAAAAGCCGTGTTTCAAGGTACAGCGCACGGCATGTACCTCTTACAGGACCGACATCAGCAAAAAACTCATTCTCACTCGTACACTGACGACTGCCATCGCCATCGCAACCCCACTCCATTTTGGAAAAACTCTGAATTTCTCGTAGTTCTACATTGAGCGCCGCGTTCCCAAGTTATTTCGAACAACAAAGCGGGTCCCGCATAACCATTCTGAAGAGAAGTTTAATGTATGTATATGGTCTTTTTCTCTTCCATGGAGGCAGTCAGAGCCCCTCGCAGGATAGCCGGTCTCTCAGCACGCCGTCGAGGGCGACGTACCACCGCTTGGGCACCAGCGCTGGGGAGGGCAGCCAGACAAGAAGGAGTGGGTAGTCACACCACACCATAGCGCTAATATCGCAGGTTATTGGCTAGAAATGAGCTACTTTTAAAAGCTGACTAGGGTCTGTTGTTTCAAGTATTTACATACACGTGGGAATAAATCAGCGGGTCTATTGTTTTCTTTTAATCGTAGGGGTCCAAGTGACCATGGATTTATGGTGCTGAATAAATTGTAGTTGTGTAATTAATTGCTGGTCACTTCATGAAGGTATTATTTAATAAAAGCACTGAGTGTCTCCTTAGCACCGATTACCAATAATTAATTTCAAACACACGGACAATCGACGTAGAACTCTTTTCAGGAAATGTTATTATGGATACATAACCTAGCTTTTCTGTAGAATAAGCTAGTTTTCTTAAATACGAAACTTTGAAATTCTAAACACTGCAATTCAGGCGTCGTGTGTGAGCAATCCCTAGTGTTCCTTTGTACCAAAGCACGGAGTTATTGGATCGATCAGTATTGTAGGGCTTAGAGCACTTCATAGTAACTCCTATTCTATCATCGGGAGCAGAAATGTCCTTGCTGAGAGCTGGTCAGCAATATTTCTCAGGCACCAATACCTCACTCGATCTCGCTGCCTGCCTTGAATGGAGTGATATTTCTGTTAATCCTGAAGGGAAGCGAAGTCGGCGGAAATTCAGTCATTTTGCTGAAATTTAATGTGTATACGAAGGTATCAGGAATCTGCGTTATGGCTTTAAACATTTCATGAAACTAAACGATTTCCAATTGTCAAATTGGTGAGACTAATTAAAAATCGAATGATTCTGCGTAAGTACATTATAGTAGAGTGATTGCGAGAGACTCATTCGAAGTCGTGGGCGTCTAGAATTCAGTGTTTTTTTCAATATTGTTCGTCTATTTCCATCAATGGAAATTGGAGACGAGCAATGAAGATATTGACCTTTCACGCAAGACAGAAAATACAGAACTGCTGGTATAGGAATAAAGCCGTAAGAGTCAACTCTCCCTGAACAGGCGGAGGCTTAAATCCCCGCTATACCAGCAATTTTAATACTAGCCATGGTATGTGTATATATTCTACATCATATGGCTTGGAACAAATACGTCTTGGTTGTATGTGTGTGTATATACATATATTTAATTTTCGGTTGAAGGGACTCATCAAAGACAGTTTCATTTTTTGGCATAGCCTTCGGTTGAATAACCTCCAGCCGTCGTCTTGGGAGATGTGTTTTGACAGAGACCTGAACTACAAAGTTATCGGTATCTACACTAAGGTATGAAACAACTACTATAAAGAATCGATAAGATTTTCTCGAAATTCTCGAGCAGTATTAGGCTGTACAATTGCTCGAAAAATTTGAATATGAATCGAGACTTTTTGTTATCTTTTTACGGTCTATATTATGCATGAGATAATTTATGTTGCAATAGGTCATCTATGCACTATTATTTTATTTTAAGATGCTTACCTAAAGATCATACAATGATTCTGAATTCATATTAAACTTTTTCTGGATTAGAATAGAATTGAGAATCATTATAAGAAATTTCAACTCGACGTCCATCTGTGATTTTAAAGTTGAAGTCTTACGATCGCAATCAGAACTTTCATTGGGACTTCCACATTTTAATTTTAAGGCTTTAATTTTAATGATCGAACACACGATGTACCATGCTCTATATGTAACTGATATTGCAGTAAATGATTTTTCTATCTTTTTCTTTCTTTCTTTTTTATATTGGAGGTACAGAATTATAATACTCGGTTGATAGAAGCCACGCTAGGTCCCTCCCTCACAGAAAAGATGCCTGGCTTGGAAATGCAAGATTTGCACTTCCAGCGCGCAAATATTGGTTTCCAATTAGAAGCGAGATTACCTCATCCAAAAAATTTATGCTAGGATCAAAGTCTGGCTTCTGAAAGAACACTCCGGTGAGCCACTCTAAATCACTCAATAATTCAGTCGGTATTATGGCTGCACCAGCTCCTCTCGGCGGAGCGCTGTGTCAGAATTATGGGACACGTGACATGAGAGCTTCGTGTTGGGAAGAAATGGTTAAACACAATAAAAATGGAGTGTTTTCCTCTCCGAAGCTGATCTTAAATAATTTTGATGTATTTCTCGACTTTGCTTTCGAACAGAAGTGATGTTGATTTTAAGAGAGAATAATATAATGATTCCTTTAAATAAATTATTGCGCAATCGGCGACG
Organism: Orchestia grillus; assembly: GCA_014899125.1. Taxonomy (NCBI): domain Eukaryota; kingdom Metazoa; phylum Arthropoda; class Malacostraca; order Amphipoda; family Talitridae; genus Orchestia; species Orchestia grillus. The sequence goes on from VOMN01121371.1 coordinate 129,898, forward strand.
CCTAATGCTCGTACACAGGAGTTGTGAGTCAGTAGGACGTTAAAATCAAATAAGTATTTAATCCGTCAGTTTTAAGTTAGTGCTCACCCGTCATTATTTTTAGTGCAATATAATACCTCAAACATCAGGAAACAAAATAAAAGACAACGTGTGTAAATTTTTTAAGTAAGCCTCACATTTTCGCACACACGAAAGAAATGAACTTCTCAATAATGCACACTCAAATTAATTCTTTTCATAGATCGCAGAAAACTAGCAATTCTGGTAAAACTTCCGTGTAATCTGTCTTTTAGCTATTCCTTTATCGAAAAAACCTTGGAATGAAGTCGCTGAGCAGCCTGAATTTATTTTGGTGTCTGGACGGGACTGGGAACACTCGGCTCAGTGGATCACGAGGGAACACAGCTACGACCCAGCCGAGGAAGTTCTCTTCTTTTGCAGCCAGACTGTAGCCTCCGATTCTCCCTCGTCACGCAGTAGTACACGTAGTTTCATTCCCCCACTACTTCTCCTGGATAAGAGTCAAGTTTGAATGCATTGCTTCATAAGGACTGCATAAAATAGCATGTCGCACTCGACCGATGTTCACACCATAGTTTCTTGCTGAGTTTTTTATCCTCTTATATTACAATTTTCCTCTCGAGCGCTGTTTTTACTTCAGCTAGTTAGGCCTTGCAACTCAACTACAGTTCAGCTTCATCATATTTTAGGCGTCATTACTTTCTTAGTTAGGTACAGATCTGCCATTCGCACGAGGAACCAAAACAACAAAGATCCTGTTCTCCCATCAGAAGCCAGATATTCGTGCACATCTCTTCTTCTTCATTACATTGCTCTAGTTTTTATAACATAAAAAGCCTTATCATACGCACAATACTTCTCAATCATTTCATCTCTACTAAGTTCATCCTACTTCTCACTGTCATTCTCAGTTTCCAAATGACGGAGCCGCGATGAGCGATCGCGACACCCGCACGTTCCTGCAGTCCGTTTCATATCGAACCCATTTGCATGTCTCCCATGTGCACTCATTTCCCAGTCGTGTCATGTGCCGTGCGATGTTTACAGCAACGGGTGGACAAATCTGCTCAATCCAAGACTGATAATAATTCTGAACCGACTAACTCGGCCAAAATTAACAACATTGGTCGTTACTCAGTTTATCTATCACTGCTAGAGGAAAATTCACGGTACCTGTATCCTTGACTACGCCGTCCTCAGCGTGGAGTGTAGAGGACTGCAGCAGTTGGGTGTTAGTGTTATCGGTGTTGTGTATTTTGATCATCGGAGATGTGCAGTTATATTTTCATTGAAAAAAGGGAAGTGTTTGATAACGCATTCGAGACATAGGGAAGTAAAATACCTTCGCTTCTACGGAAGAAACAATGCTAGGAAAATGATAGATCATTCTTGACAATAATTTGGGAAGTACTGGAATCATTAAAAAAAAGTTTGATTTAGGCATACTGAAAAGGCGCGTTTGATCGCTCATCACAAATGTTAAGACCCTCACGAACAACTTTTTCAGGACAATGTAATTTTCTAGAGTAACTTGCCAAGCTAACCTGGTACCTTGTGCAAAACATTGAGGAGTAACCTGTAAAGATCAATAATGCATGACCTGTAAAGATCAATAATGCAAAAGTAATTTGCCAAATAGATGATCCGAGGTCAGAAAGATTTTTGCAGAATATTAGTGCCGAACTAAAAAAATAGACAGTCAGAGGTGAAAGTCACTAAGTTTTACTCAACAAAACATCGTGTACTAAGAATCAATTACTGTGCTAAAAAAATTCAGCAGTTTTGTGAGCTAATTTTATGATATTCTTTTTGGTTACGCCTGTCGCAATTTTAGGACAACATTAACTTCTATTTCAGAGTAGTTGCACCCCATTGCGTTAGTATTCTGAAACTCAAGCATTTAAAGGCTTATTAAAAACAATTTCAACGGTGAAAAAATCAATTTTGTCCTGTTCTCTATGCCGTAAGGAACAAATTTAATATTAAATTTATGCTCGTTGCAAGTATCAATTGGCTTGTCTGTAAATCAGGCAAAATGCAGTGGTATAGTCAATGGCTTAAGCGTGATTGCACCTTTGATAAAAATATCAGCGATGGTAACATTTGATATTCCTAAGCTCATTTGACTGCTGCAGCTGGTAAAGGTTAGTTCACGCACTCTTCGTGGCCTGCATTGTGGCGGGTAAATGTTTTACTAACACTTGGGAAGGGTAAAAGTTTTGTGGAGGGTAAACGTTTCACTACTGCTTAATTGCACAGCACGTACGGCTCTTACGCGTGTCCTCTCGCCTCTTTCCGCCGATTTACGAGCGTATCTATTGCCACTGAAGGTAGTCAGTATATTACATGGAAAATTAATCTGACATGAGCTGCTGCTATTTAATATGGTCGGAGTATTAAACGAAACTTGGGTAATTTGTATGTTGCTTTCGACTCGTAGAGATCAAAATATCTCTGTGGATGTGAAAGCAGTCAATTAGGAAACTTGATAATTGACGCACCGTCGACCTCTCACACATGCACAGAGGTAAATCGGTTCCAGCAAGCAGTCGCTACTCGTCCCCTGCATAGAGCGGTATCGACTAGAGCGAGCATCAAGAAGCACGGATAGTATTTGTATCATAGAAAGAAAATGAAAAGCGTTTTCGAAGTAAAAAAAGATAGAGCAGCTGTTAGCAGGAAGCTATCTAAAGCTCTCTAGCAGCGGACGATTGTATTTCATACTTGAGATCCGTTAACGTTGTTTTCAAATCCCTCGACTACCCGCAGAATCAAGGCTGGAGAGAACAGTTTGATAAATTATTTTACGCTGGTCACGCATGCACAGCTGCTGTATGGTCTGCATTCAGATCATTGAGGTAGTCTCAGCGAATCATAGAGGGCGTATCAGAAGCCGTCAAAGGCACGACAGATCGCCCTGGCATTGAAATCAACAACGGGGAATTGATAATGCAGAGCACAGCGTGCTCCCCTTTCCACTGTAGCAATGGTTTATTTGATACTTATCGTCGCAGGAACAGTTACCACATAGCCCTGCAGCACTGGGTACACTTTATTTCCACTGAGTCCTGC
>VOMN01121385.1:0-10911 GCA_014899125.1 Orchestia grillus
GGATATGCGAAAACACACCATGCACACAAAGCGGCGGCACTTCTGTGTGGCCCGTGCGTGAAGGCTGAAACATCTCAAAGGTATCAAAAGTAAAAGTACCTTACCCAAGGTCCGCACATTGTATAACACCTAAAGCATTCAACCCCTGATATGCTAAATGCTTCACGCACAAGGAGGCTGCATTCGTCCTGATATACAAGGTCCCAGTGAGAAAAACATCTAACATAGCAAAATCTAAAATACTGAATGTACAAGGTTCGTTAAACCTTGTGTCCTGATGTGACCATACACGACATATCAAAGGGACCACCTTGTTCTCGATAATAAGCCGAGCCAAAAACTTATATTCAAATATAATTGTGAAAGATATTTGCGACTATATACAACTACGACATCCAGATGAAACAAATTAATACTTACAATGAAAAAAATACTGATTGTTGGTATAGATTGAATTAAAATTGAAGTTCTTTCTGTGGTGAAAGGGAGCTCTTAGTTTATTACATCTGCTGTTATTTAAACTTTCTATTATATTTTGTTGCTGGAGAGTGCTAGGATGCTTCAATTTTACCTCTATTTTCGAAGTGAGCATAAATGAGATTGAAATACTACCATGAACCTTCCACATTGTTGTCTTCAACGAACTGCAGGGTAGACGTAAAGTAAAATGACGTACGCGAGCTCTCTAACTAGAAATTGTCAGTAACTGGAAAGAGACCCATTGAGTAATTTTGAAAACCTAACTTCAAGCACCGTCCAATTTCAACGATTCTTTACGGACGCTAAAGAAGTTTTAGCAGACATAGTCTTTTTTATTTCGTGTCATCTAGGTGTAGCCACTTCTTTAAATTTCATCAGTAGAAAGCAATAAGAGGTGGTAACTCATCCTGGATATTTGCTGTGAACACTATAAAATTCCTTTTCCAAAAATGTTAATGATTGTCTTTTTTACCTGCGTCCTTGATTTTTCTAATAGTCAGTGCCTTTTTTCCGAAAAATTGTTGCATAAACTGAACCGTTCCGCATTGAAACCTGTTTAGTGGGTAGAATAATTTCATCGACGAACTGGTTTTACACAGAGCTCTGCTACAAGCTCCGTGAATACTTTTTGGATGCATTGCTGAAATTAGTGAACTTAACCTTAATAATTCGTCCTCATGGAAATAAAGAGAAATCATCAGAGCTCATAGAATTCATGGAAATAGTCTGACAAAAATGCGAACGTCAGAACATTACTTGACAAAACCTGTAATGGAATCTTTGGAATACTATGGTATTTCAATAGAGTACGCACAACTTTTTTACGTAACCATGAGAAATTAGATATCCGATCAATTTTTAGTGATCTCACTTTTCGTCTACTGTAGCTGTATTTGTTATGATATATTACATTTCATCATAGAGATATTAAATACATTTGAGACCCCGTACATACCCGGAGTCATTGGGATAGGAAACTTCTCGAAAAGCGAATTCGTAACTCCCCATGATTCGAACGAAACTTGACCAAAATACTACACAAATTCTTCATTTACGAAGCTTGGTACTTTTCTTCACGTGAACTCTTTAGACAGGATGACAGTATTGAAATAACCCTGTGTCCTACTACTGACAATTGGCCAAATTCGGAAATGTTGTCCGGTAAAATATACTTAGTTCGAGAATAATCCGCTACTCATCGTTTGGACCCTTATCTGTAATGAATTGATCTCAGTATTAAATATATAAATTGGCCGAAAACATAAAGAATACTTATTTGAAATCAGAATAGCGACACATTATATATTATACGCTACTGTAAAAAAATGCATATTACGTTATTTGGTGTTAACCAGGCATCTAATATTGAGGAGCCTCACTAGTCTACATTTCATTCAATGGCTACAATAGTTTTCATGCACAATCTACAGTGGAAAACGCAAGTACTCGTCGTTCTCCCAATCCAATCTAGCGTTTGCGGCATTCATAACATATTCGCAAGATTTTCTTTTACATTTCGTCTCCAGCCGGTATCAAACTTGTCAGTTTCCTTATTTCTCTCTCGCATGGCACATCGCTTTCGCCACGTGAATACATTCATGGCAACATACACCACATTCCAGAATTTCTGTTTCCTTTGTTTTCTTTGTTCCCATTGTTTCCATTTATTTCTGTGGCCTCCACTTGTTTTCACCTTAAAAGGATTTTCTTTTACGCGCACTTCGTAGTTCCATGCTCCTTCAAGCCCCTCTTGCTACATTCTCGCAGGTGGCGATGCATCTCATTCTTTTCCTTTCGAAAATCGCTGTACATAGTACGACTGGGCGCACCATGTACATGCCGCCGGCTAGATAGGTTCAAGTCACCACCTATTCTTCCCTTCATACGGTCTCATCCCGGTAATCATCAGTAGAGTGTGATTTTCCAAGCCTTATCGCCCTTGTTCACATCATAAGCTTATCAATACAGGGATCTCAGATAGCCTTGATCCGGCCTCGATTGCCGTCTCTCGAGCTTCAAATGCTCAATCTCTTGAATTCTTCCCTCAGAAGTCGCTGCAGTGCCAAAGCACGACGCAAATGCCTGTAGCCATCACCGACCCTTTGTCCTTCATACCGTGCTTAAGCTATCAGTTATCATTAGTCAGAAGCGTTAATAAGAATGGTAAGGCTTTTGTTCACGCCCCGGTATCGCACAGGCATTTCTGGGATTCATTACTCTTTCGCATTTGCTTTTACTTCGAACGCAACTGATTTCGAACCTCTCCGTGGCTCGTACATGTGCTTAAATTTGTTTTGTCCCCCACTTCGTGCGTGGAAATTAAACTGAATTAATTAACCGCCCTTTCACTCATTGCGTTGTCTCTACGTGAACAAAATTTTGGTGACGTAAGTGATCGTATTTTCCGATGTAGTGTTGAACTGAATTTCTCTCTCTTTGCTCCTACTAGCATAATCATTTCTTTTGTGGAAGCATTCCCATGCCGTCGGCTGTCCCAATCTCACCCAAAATACACTTTCAAGGAACATTCATCCTTCCTTCTGATCTCCTAAAATTTCTATTCTAATGTACCTGCCCTAGACAAAATTTTTGAGCTAGACGGCTACGGCGTAGGACTTAATTTACGCTTATTCGACTAAAGTACTACGTGTTCTCTACCCTTAAAGCACTATTCCTAATACCACTATTACCCTAAATATTCTACGCTAAGTTATACTGTGGCTCCTATTTATACTCTATACACGAAGTTCAAACTGCTCAGCCTTGTTTTTTCGTTGCAGATTCATAATTATCAATCCGGAAAATATATCTTTGTTTTATGAAACTTGATCAACAAAATTTTAGACTCTAATTCTCTGTATCCTCTCCCCAAACTCTACACAACGGTATCGCCCGTACGCCAGCAGCGACGCACCGTTATTTTACGACGCACCATTATCACATTCGAGAGCCGATTTTATGATGGCCCGAGTTTAATTGCCCTACCCAGCTCATCTTCCAGCACTCCTTGTCTAACGGCAGTGGGCTGCATTTTCCCTGATTACTTCTCCGAACATTTCAGTTGACGCCATTTTATGAGAAATCATTCTACACTGATGAAAATACTGAGCAGAAAAAATTTATCTTGCAGTCTTTACCAACAATCTCTATAATCACTTCCTTTCTACCTCATGGGAATATATCTTTATGCCCTTGGGCAATCACAGGTATCATTAATAAGAGCAAAATAAACGAAACAATAAAATACATATATATATTTTGCAGGTTGTTGGTGCCGAGGGCCTATTGTCGTGAAGTCGGTTCGTAGTAGCCCTCGCTCTCGGCCTCGGCCGTATTCCGTCTTTCTTCCCTCACTTCCTACCCTCGCACTTTTGTAAGGTTTTAAATCCACCACCTCAAAGCTCGATTCAGATCCGGTACCGCTGCTCAACAATGTATATTGTACGTTGTTGTGAATGATAAGTGACTCGCTTCACTCGTACTCTGCTTCGTGCTCAATCTGGTTTCCTTCGTTTTTATTTTTGGGAGCGTATATCCGAGCCGTCAGGTCGCGCAGAGATCTAACGATACTCCGAGAGGGAAATGAAACACGCTGTAATCATCTGACGTAAATTAATTAATTAAGGCGATTTCTACGAGTCGGGCGAAAATATGCTAAGTAAACGTGGAAAAAAGGACAATGCCAGCGACTCTCAATAATGAGCGTCGCACTGAGGTCTGAACCTACTGGAAGATTTAGATGCAATTAATCAACCTAATACGGGACTGACTTAACTCAGAATTCTATTTCCCTCAACTCTCATGCATTTGCGGACTTGCAGAACGCACATACAGCAACTTAGTTTGACCTACCTCAAATGAGCTGCTATAGGTTGGTTATTGCAGAATTTTAATAGAGCTTACTTTGAAGCCCCTGCTCGTAGTTCGAGCAAGTTTTAACTTCCAGTAAGTTCTCGTTCTCGGACCAATGACAATGTATCTAGCCAATTTCAAGCCTAGTCTGACGCCCTGCGTCTTCTCTAGATCTAGCCCCTACCGCTGATCCTGTCAGACTCCCCCTGCTATCCAAACTTGTCCCCTCTACTCTAGTACATTGCAATGGTGCCAAGCGCTTATTATGCCACATCAAAAACACTCCCACGCCTCTCGCAAAATTACAAATAAAAAAGAAAATTCGAAAAGGGTACGAATGTTTTAATATTGAGATATCTATATATCAAATAGAATCATACGACATGAAAATTTTTTCTCTCACATGAAATTTCTTTTGTCTATTTTATGTATAACAGATTCTAGGTTCTAGGTTGCAATACCTTTGCACTATAATTTTTATTTTAAAGATACATGCGCAAATATCACACAATGTTTTTTTAGGTTAATATCCCACTCTTCGTGCTTAGCATAGAATTACGAAACAGAATTCGAAGTTTCAACGCGACTTCCACCAGTAATTTTAGGTTGTAGATTTGCTGATCTCAATGAGAAGCTTCATCGCGATCATTACATCATAATATTTCGGCTGTAATCGTACGAATTGAAAACCCGATAGAATATGCTTTACATGTGCCTGATTTTGGCATAAAATATTTCTTTTTTTTCTTCATTAATCACAATCACAAAACACTTTCCAGCGCTGCCATTATAGCTTAAATAATTTCACTGTCATAACATGCTAAGTGGTAAAAAATGTATGGAAAAGATTTCGCATGTGAACACAGTCACTAATGACTTTCAATTAGATGTCTCTGTGAACCTACTAAAATTTATTTTAGGAGAGGGCTATTAATGAATACCTCAAGCAGTACGCAAATTAGACAAGAAACTGAACATGCTCGTTACCCAATCCTATAAACCACAAATATCATAATTGTTTACAATTTTAAGAAGGGATTGCGTTATGCTACAGCTCTTTATGTATTTAAAAACATATTTAGTAACATTAAGAGAAAAAGAGGAACACCGGAGTGCTGTTTCTCTTCTGAGCTCGACACCACCTTCGACACCAGAGTGAAAATACCAGAAAATCCCAGCTCAAAAAACTGAATTAATTTACTTCTCATTTCTCACCTATTCCATCTAAGGAGCTTAAATTACTCTCAAATGAAAACTTGTAACTTTCTCCGTACCTACACATATGAGTTAATTCCCTCATTTGAATCCAGTTCGGAAAAAACCGCAATCCTCCCACACACATATCCTCTTCCCCCCTTGAAAATATCCCCACATCTTTCGCCTAATTCACCAAGAGACCTCAAATTGCTTTCCAAATAAAGCATACGACAATGGCTTTGTGCAGCAATAGTTTGTATTCCCCTTCTACCACCCTCAGGGGAGAGACTGACCCCCAAATATTAAAATGACTCTCATTTCATCCCTATTCCATCTAGAAAACTCAAATTAGTCTCAAATGAAAACTCATCACTTTCTTCGTGCGCACTCATATGAAATGACCCCCTTATCGACTCGCCCACCGTGAAAACATGGTGCGATCTCTCCTACATATGCATTCTCCCCCCTCCCCCTTTTGTTTCTGTCGCATGGCTTATTCTTTACCTAATTCACTGAGAGACCTCGCATACCTTCCAAAGTGCTGCTCAAAATAACATCTATATTCCGTTTTGAAATTAGCTTCCTATCTTTCACCTTGTGAAAGGACAAGGACAAAACCCCCATTATAACAAGGCCCTCATTTTTTGCATTTATACCAGAGAGCTCATACTACCTTCGGATGAAAGCTTATAGAATTCTTCACGGAATTATAAGTAAACTAATGCTTTGTTATTTTTCACTAAATTCTGTAGGAGCGTGATTTCTACAAGCTAAGTTTAACTACACTATAATTTGCAATTTGGAGCCTGAAGTCTTCTAAATGGTGAAGTGCTATAGCTTACGTCTGTAAGCGGAGAAGTCCAGGATCGAATTTAGATTTCTTAATGTGTTTTTATTAACCACCGAGTGCTTATATTGGCAAAGCAAGCTTAAACTTCACTTTAAATATTAATTCAGCATTGAAAACTCAACGAAGTATTCATGTCGGGAATGTTGGAATAAATTCAGCTTATTCTTTTTTATCTACTAAGGCTACACATAGGTTTTCAAAATTATTCTCTGATAATTTCTACGGTATTGGATAAGAATTTAACCCTTCTATACCCCTTTTTGGAGGGAATTCCCTCTTTCCAGACTCGATTCTCACGTCTTACCTATTGCTCCTTACCTTAGGCAACGGAGTTTAAATCGCCCGTTGCGTCCATTAATCGGTTACTATTTTATAGTGCTTGACCATAGACAACTTAATTATGTCCTTGTTCCAATGAACCAAGAGCACCCATTATTTCCTGCATGGGTTCGGCTACCTTTGGGTCGTGCCTAACGGTTTAGTACCTTACGCGTTAAGATTACTCATTTTTCGAATTCAGAGCCGTGCAACCATTTCTGCTATGCCCCATTTGTATGTCCCGACAGTCGTTTAAAGAAGACACTTCCGCTAAAGAAAAGAACGCCGGTAATTGCAGTGCTTACTTTTGAATGCGATCAGATGCCACAGGTGGAATACATTTGTCAGCACAGGTGGAATGCTTTTGTCAGTATCGAATAGTCCAAGCAGGGGTATATTGTCCCTTACTTCAATGAACCGCTGCCCGCACAGATAGCATTAGAACTTTCGAAAAGCATAGATAATAGCTAGTGCTCCTTTATCTACCCGGGCATAGTTGAGTTTTTTAGTAGTTGACGTTCGCGGAATAAAGTAGAATGGTGTTTCTACCCCATCATTTAGGGGACACTGAACGACATCAACACCATAAGCACTGCTGCAACCACTATGGGTGAGCTAGGGTCATAATGAGTCAGAGTTTGAGAGCCTAGTGAAGTCTGCTTTGACTTCTGAAATGCCTTCTCTTGCTCTCTCCCTCATTTCCAAGATATTTTGTCTCTGAGAAGAACATTCAGTGGCTCTAGTACGGTAGCTGAAGAAGGAGAAGCGTTCTACAAAAATTTAGTAGTCTAAGGTAGGTTTTAAGTTGGTTTACATTAGTTGAGGTGGGAGCCTCCTTAATCGCTGCCTCCTTCACTTTAGTCGGATGCAGGTCATCTTTGTCTATCACATACCTCAGTAGGATACCTGAGGCATACCAATGGTGAACTTTTCTAATATCAATTTCAAGCCTGTATCCTGCAGCTTTGCAAGCAACAGCTACAATCGCTCACTGCTCTCTCTCATTTGTATCACTAATCAACAGATCATCTAGACATTGATGAGTGCAAGGAAGGCCCTGCATTAGTCCTTCCATAGCACGCTGAAAGATACCAGGGGCAAAGGCTATTCCAAAGCTTAGCCTATTGTTAGCAAATAAGCCTCTGTGAGTTTTAATTACAGTGCAAGGTTTAGATTTTTCATCCTACTGCAAATGAGCATTGGCTTAGGATATATCTAATTTAGTCAAAATTGAGCCCCCAGCTAACCTGTAAACCGGTCTTATACTCTAGGGATAGGACAAGTATCCATGCTAGCAGCTCTATTTACTGTGAGTTTATAGCCCCCACAAATCCTGACATTGTAGTCCTACTTGAGCACCGACACCGCTGCTGTTGTCCATCTAGAATACTGAATGGGAGTTATCATACCTTGTTGCAACAATCTATCAAGCTCCTCATCTACTATGGGTTACGAAGCATAAGGGACTGTGCTAGCTTCGCAAAAACTTAGGAAGAACAGAAGAGTCTACTTTGATGGTAAAAGTGCTTTCTTTGAAGCATCCTAGACCTGGCTTATAAAGTTCAGAAAATTTTCTAGCAAAGTTTCCTGACTGACTGGTAGCCTTACGAATACTACTTTTAGTTAAAATTAAATTTTTTAAAAGCTCAATCAGGTCTCTACCTTGCGACGATGGACCTGTTCATTCCACTACAACAATAGGTACTTTTTCATAAGCTACACAACTATTCTTATGCTTGATGGACAACCTAATCCCTCCTGCGACACTGAGCTTTGTTCTGCAATAGCTTCTAAGGCTCACATTAGATGGCCTCAGCTCTGGTCTCGCTTCCAAAGGTAACCAGTAATTACTCGCTTTTGAGATCAATGTCCTAGTTGCTCCAGTGTCAACTTCCATGTTTAGAGAGTGGTCATCGACTAAAATTACTATCCTAATAGGGGATTGGTTTGTCCAACTACAGAGAACTAATCATAGCAGTCAAAAATAGAATTCTTATTCTTCCAGTCTGCACTGTTTGGGAGGTGTGAGTGCCTTTTCCTTCTCTCATTAGAAGAATGAACTGCACGCACACTCTCTTTGTTAGGTCTAGCGGTAATTGGAATATTCTTCTGCGTAAAACAGAATTTTTCAGATGACCCTTCTCGCCACAACAATGACAGACTATTTTTGTATGGGCGGTTTTGTTGAAATAAAAGACTCAGTGTTCCAACTGAGCAATTTATTGAAGAGCAGCACAGTGAAATGTTATAAGTTTCACATAAATCGAATCAAAGCACCAGCACCGGAGTGAATAGCGTGAGAAGGGAGTGCGAGCTGCGCGCACCTCCTCGTGCAAATATCTGAGCCTCATTGACTGTTAGGCCGCTCTCAGCCTCTCAGACGACCGTTAGCCCATTCGACACGCATACGCCACAGGCAGAATTGGGATTACAGAAACATCTCGTATGTAACACATATGGTTACACACACTTAAGAATATCAGTCTACTATACTAGTGGATGATAATAATAACTACAAACTCCTCCTCAGACAGTAGCCTAGATACCAGTTGCACCGAGAAGTTTTCTCAACTTAACAAAGCGTTCGCCTAGCAAAGCCTTAGTGAATATATCTGCCCTCATATCAGCAGCAAGACAATAGGAAACATTAATAACCTTATCCGAAACCAAGGACTTAACATAATGATACTTCAAGTCAATGTGTTTAGTTTTCCGCATATCCTTCTTAGTGGTAGCTTGACATATAGCTTCTTGGTTGTCCTCATGAATTGTGGTTGGTTTGAGAAATTTATATCCAAAATCCTCTTGTAATTCGGTCTACCAAGCTGCTTGCTGACCAGCCGAGGCTAATGCTATCTATTCGGATTCAGCTGTAGAGAGAGCTACGCATGTTTGTTTTGCAGAACGCCAGCTTATGAAAGCATCTTCGACATAGAAACAATAGCCTGATGTTGACTCTCTTGCATCTCTGTCTCCTGCCCAATCGGCGTCTGAGTGTCCCAAACAATCTGACGGAACGTTTCCACCATAAAAAAAACTAAAGATTTGGCCCCTTGTAAGTAGCGAAAGATTCGCTTCATTGCGGTCCAATGTTGGACTGTTGGGGCAGCTGAGAATTTAGGCACGCGATGCACACCAAAGGCAATGTCAGGTCTCGTTCTGCTAGACAGGTATAACAGAAAGCCAACTGCGCGCTGATACAACTTTTTATCGCACATAGATGAAGTTTCGTCCGCTTTGGTCAAAATTGACCCTACAACAGCAGGAGTTGTGAAAGGCTTTACATGTTGAAGACTGAACTCGCGCAACAGTGCATTTACGAAATGCTCCTGACTCGAGAAGTAACCTGCCTCGTGACGAGAGAATTTTACTCCTAGAAAAGTAGCTTAGTTCTCTTAGATCTTTCATTTTAAATTTAGAACTCGGCTCTAATTTTTTGCCATGAAAACAAATTCTCTACTAGGTGACATGGCAATTAGGTTATCAACATAAATTCCTAGCAGACATATTTTGTTTTTATAGTTTTTACATAAATACAAGGGTCAAAATTTGTCTCAGCAAATTGAATGTCTAACATGGTTTTACACAAAGTTTCATTCCAACATTTAGGAAATTGTTTCTAATCCGTACAAGGCATTATTCAGACGGCAAACATGATCTTCTTTGCCAAGCCCAACAAAAACCTGTGGTTGTGGAAGCTACACTTCCTCGTTAAGGTCTCCATTTAAAAACGCAGTGGTCATGTCATCTGATGGACAGACCAATTATTTTTCGACTCAATTGCAAGCAGTGTGCGAATTGAGTCGAACCTTACTACAGGGCTGAACGTTTTTTGTAGTCCTCATGCAGCACTTGAGTGTATCCTTGATCAACCAGGCGTGCTTTGTAAAAGGCAACTAATCCATCCTGACCAATTTTACGCTTGAACTTCCATTTGCACCCGATGGGTTCAGTTAACGTCAAAACTTTATTTTCCTTAATAGAATTTATTTCACCTTTCATGGCATTAACCCACAATTCAGACTTCTGGCCACTCGAAGCTTCGCTCACCGACCTGGGCTCGGGAAGATCACCCTCACAGGTAAATACCTACTTCCCGTACATTTTAAGCGGTTTCTTGACCCTGTCAGACCTCCGTAATTGTGGAGGTTCGGTACTCGTTTCATCAACATCATTAACACGTTGACTTCGATTCTCCACACAGGTAAAATTAC
>VOMN01121395.1:0-19583 GCA_014899125.1 Orchestia grillus
TGAAGGTGGTGCTACACAAGTAGCTAATACCACCCCCCGGTTACAGCACCATCCTGTATCATGACTAAATTGCACAAAATGATGGTATTAGAAAGATAGCTAATAGTTGAAACTTTCTAAAATGGCCATCAAAAGGATTAATAAGCTGCATAAAGTCACCTGACATTGATCTCCCCTTAATAAAAAATACAGACCAAGAGAAACCTCCCCCTGGAAGACAAGACTCATAGTGTCTCAAAAAGATATATTCAAATCAGCTTCTGCTGGTTTTCTGGAAGTTAATGCCACCTGCGACATGAATGTGTCAAGGAAAACTGTTAGCAGACATTTAAATGGAATAAGCTTGTTCGCTTGTTGTCGCCTTTAGAAGGTGACAACAAAAAGAATCAAAAGCTAAAATTAGCCTTTGCACATAGACATGTTTGTGAAACTACAATCAAGGGTCAAATGTTTTCATCAGTGATGAAAAATTTAATTTATTAGGCTCTAATAGAAAAATATTTCTGCAAAGACAATGGTGAAAAATTGAACAGCAAATGCACCAAAAAAATCAAGTATGGTGGTGGCAGTGTTGCTTTTAGGTTATTTTCCAGTCAAAGAATAACGCCTTTTATCTGCTTGAATACATAAGTATTTGCAGAAATATGTAAGCACGTGTTGAGGATCACATAATTTCAACAATTCAGAGCACAAAGTGTACAAATCCCATTTTTGTGCAAGATAATCCTTCATGCCATGAGGCAAAACCTGTTATGGAATATCTAAAAAAAGCAGAATTTGGAAGTTATGGATTGGGCACCTCCGAGTCCAGACCTGAATCTGATTCAGAACCATGGGAACACTTTGGGAGCATGTGTAGTAGGTAGGAATCCAACCTGCCGCAAAGATTTGTGGCTCAAACTTCAAGAGTAATGGGAAAAATTACTCTAGCAGAATGTCATCAGGTCACAGAATCTTACAGCAAAAAGGATACAGCTGCGATAGAAAATAAGAGTCTACTCACTAGATATCAAATTTGTTGTTCTTTGATTTCAAAATGTTGTACTATTTGCTTTTTGTCCCTTATATTTGGCTACTTGTTTTCATTATTTAACTTTGCTTATACTTTTTTCAAACCAATAGAAACAAATGAAAATTGTACATACATTATATTATAAGAAACCTTAAGTATTACTTATACAGGGTGTCTCAAATGAAGTTAACCCAATTTCAAATAACTATAACTCAAAAATGATTGAAGTTGCAAAAATTTAGACAGTTGCATATTGTTCATCAAATAATCTACATCTATGTGGGGAAATTTCAGGAAAATAAATTTGAGCATAGTTTCTTTGGAATTTTTATCAGAAACTAACACCAAAGACCTGTTTGCACAAGCTAGTTTAAATACTAATTTCACAGTTACAATGTGCACTTCACAGATTATTTTTATTGTATTATAGATACAGTTTTGCTATAAATTACTAGGACAGCGTCATGTCGGTATTGTTATTCTTTTTATCCTTCAATGAGCCCTCAAGATGCAACTGACAATAACAAAGAACATTCATCATTGTGATGTATCTAAAGACTAAAAGTTTTCAACAGATGCATGACTAGTTTCAAGAGTGCTTCCCTGAAAGACCTCTATCAAAGGTGAGCATGTGGATATATGTCAAAAAGTATAAAACTGAAAGAACAAGCTTAAATCTCAACAAAGGTCGATGAGGGCACAAGAGAACAGAACAAACACCAGAAAATGTTCAAATTGTTCAAGAAGTACTCAGAAGAAAATCCAGATATTTCTGCAAGAACGAATGGATTGAACTTAAATAAAGCCACATTCAACAGAATTGTAAAATTTTAATCAAACTAGTATTTTCACAAGATGCACATGAGAAACAGTTTTTGTAACTTCAATAGCTTTTGAGTTATAGTTATTTGAAATTGGGTTAAGTTTTTTTGTGACACCCTGTACAAGTTTTAGCAAAAACTTCTAGTATTCAAAATTTTTTTAAATTTGAAGTGTCTCGCATCTTGGCTTGCAGTGTATGTATATTCTAACATAATAATACCTGTTGTGTATTTATTCATTTATTTATATATTGATCTATATGTATGGTGTTTGCTTCTGAAGGAATAACATAGAGCAAAATTAACCTATCAGTTATTACATAAAAAAAATACTGAAACCACTGCTTTTCATATTCAGTCAGTTGGTTGCCAGGATACAATTTATTCCCAGTCAAATGAGGAATAACATATATTTGAAGAATTTATGAATTTGTAGATTAGATACTATATATTAGTATGTGTCAAAGAATTAAAAAAAAAATATTCACAAAAGTTAGTTTAATATTAATCTGTGCAAATTTTTTACTCCGCTAAAATGTCATTTTATGGGCTGTTAAATTAACAGGCTTTTTTTTGTAAACTTTATGAATAAATAAATAAATGTATTTATTTGTAACAGATGAATTGGACAAATTCTATTTACAAATGCAACATTAAAAATACAAATTTCAATTTACGAATTCATCCATAAAAACGAATGCAGCGTTTATATTAGAGTTTGTAACAAAACTGTTTACTTAATAATGATCTAATCAATAATTTTTAGAAAATGTCATTTTATAACTTTCAATGTGATCATTAACACCTGTTATTTTCAACAAGCGTACATACTAGTAGACATATATAACTAGATATGCTTACATGTTGCTAAACTTTTGTTGACAGTGGCATGAGTATGCCAAGTCTAGTTCAACTTATGCCACTATTAAATTTGGAGTGATTGTTCTGATTTATTTGAATTGTTAAGTAACGACTATATTGTGTATAAATAACCTTTCAATAACATGATGGCACCTAAGTCCAGCAGCTGTAACTATGAGGCTGAATTTCTACAAAATGCATACGAGTATAAATTCTTTGTCTATTTCAGTGTTAAAATCAATACCTGCAAATTTGTAACTTGTTTTTGAAATCCCATTTGTAAAGACAATGCTAATTTTGCCCTGAGAGTAAATTACACTGTTTTTCCTTTTAGTTTGAAAAAATTTGTGACTAGGTTGTCAGTATTAATATATGGTATCTAAAATATATTATGTCAATCTCAATTATGAAAAAGAAATTTAATTTCACTTGTTGTGCATGTGTATGTAGTAGGAAAATTGGTTTGCCAATGTAACCATTTCCAAAAAAGTTCCTGGTGCAGAATTTAATTCAATCCCTCTTTTGTTTTTCATCAGAGATAACACCAAAGTTGAAATTGTACAATTACATCATTTGTTAAATTGAAACAATAATTGATGCACAGATTCAATCTTGTAGCTTCCAAACTCTGAAAATTTTCTATCAACTTTATTGACATAATTCTTCATGAAATATTTGCTGGTTTCTTATTTACTTGGTCATTTATTTATTCACTAGCACTTTAAATAGATATCAGTTACATAATGCTTGTGAAATAGTATCTCCAAATAACCTTGTTTTATCTTTTCTTTTAAGTTTCTAGCATAAAAGCTTCAAGGTTGTACTGCAAGTCAAGGTTTCATTTTTAGATGTTCTCTTGTATTGTTTCCACTTTTAACTTGGTTTCATTTGAAGTTATTGGTTCTATTGCCAAATTTTTATATAACTTTGTATATTTTTATCACCCTGTGTTGCCTTGTATTATTTTCATTATTATTTACCTGATTTGAAGCAGGCACTTTCTGCGCCTATACCTCTAGGTAGGTATCGTCAAAATAGCTGTCAGTGTGTAAAAGTTTGTTCCTTATTCATTAGCTTTTAAAAAGTTCAATTGTATATTGAATTATTTTCTTAAATTATTGGAGAAAAAAATGTAACTACTAATTAGCATATTTAATTCTGGATATTTACTCCCTATCACTTGGGTTTAGGCACAGCATATGCCTGGCTTTAAGGTGTTGGTTCTATTCCAAAACTTCTATTATAGCTTGGTACTTTAACATGTGTTTTCTATTTTATAGAGTATTTTATGGAACATGTTATTTGGGTGAAGTTGGTGGAAACTTGTCATGAAATTTGACTTTTCTTTGTGTTGATATAACTTGCAAAGTGACTTCATAAGTTCATAACTTCAACTTTGAGATCATAAAGTTGTAACAAAGCATCAAATTATCAGGTTGTAACAGAAGTTCTATCCAATTTTTTAGCTACATGTTTAGGGCACAATTACTTCAATTTAGCTATTTAATGTTGTATGGGACAAAGGCTTACTTCAAGAGAAGAGGTCAAAATGAAGTTAGTGTTTTAGTCCAAACTGGTTAAATTCGATGAAGAAGGAATCAAAAAGCTCATGGCAAGATAAGAAGATGCAATTAATGAAAATGGTGACTATGTTGAAGACTAAATAAATATATTTTTGACAGGATTTTCACTTTATTTCAAATTGAAAAAATGGACAGAACTTCTGGTACAACCTGATATTATGGGAAAGTCTTCATTATTTAATGATGATTTAATTTAATAAGAAATACAGTTTTGAAATTATTCATACCTCTTTTTAATGTATGTATATATAGTGTGTAACAAAAGTTTACTCTAGGTAAGTGGAGGTGGGCTAAATTTATGTCTTGCAAAGAATTTACTTTGTTCGAGTCTTGTGCCACCTGCATGATGTTGCTACATTCCTGTTACCAACTTTGCCAGCTAAATACTAACTCTGTCATTTTGGCCACAGTTGTGAGATGATTGTGCTGGTTTATTCTCCTGCTTGATGCCATTTTGTGATTAGGTTTTTGTAATTTGAGAGTGTTTGTGGTCTTATTATGGCAGTTATTGTCTGAAACTGTTGCCCAGATTATCTTTCTCAAGCTTGCTGGTAAGCAACTAAGAAGATGGCTGAACAACTTGAAATAAATTGTGTTATGAGGTGTTATGTTACTAGGTTGAGGTAGTCAGATTGGGATGCCATACCAACTCAGAAAAAGCAATCAGGTAGACAACTAGGCATGTTCATAACACTGTCAAGAGGCACCTAGAGAAGTGTCCTCTTATTACAGCTCATAAAATGAAGAAAAAAAATAGTATACCACACCCAAAGTAAACTTTTGTTGAGCGTATTTTATAGAAACTTTTAATAGTAATCACTTCCACCACTAAACATCTGATGGGATAGACATGTACTAGGTATATTTTTATGACTGTTGTTGAGATTTATTTTAGATATTTAATTACTTCTTTCTATCTTCACTGTGACCCTATGGGGCATACCCAGGGGTGCACCACTGGTATGTTGCATCAGCTATAGATAGGCTTTTGGGACTTCTATCTTTGGTGTCCACTTTGCTTCATTCCTTTGAATTTTCTTTTATTCCTTCTTTGTGATAATTCTTTACCTTTTTTCCACTTCCTTCTCCACTTACTGTTTGTCTGTATTGAAGATCATGTGTGGGAACATCCCTTGTTCATAGATTTCCCATTCTCAAAAGTCCATACTAAATGGTTGTTTTATTTCTGTAGTAGTTGTAGTTGTAGTAGTAGTGAAAGCAGCGCTTCAGNTAACCTACTTCTATTGCCTATGGCCTATCCTCTGCCCCCAGAGGGGGTTTTATTTCTGTGCAAACAGTCTTGGTTACTGAAGCACTGCTATCCTTGTTGCTACTGCTACCGCTAGTAATATTTATCATTACTGTCCTTTCAGCAAGAAGTTGTATATAGCAGAAATAATCCTCTGCAGTCTCTTATTGTGTGTGGTTTTCCTTTTAATTATTTGTCATTTTAAAGTGCATATTCGTTTGTGTTGCTGAGCATGTGTTTTTGCCAGCAAGATAGCAATATTTCAGCATTGTTGTGTGAATCTACATTTTTATAAATATTTACTATGATGATAGCAGTAAGAGTGTCTAAGATAGTTAAGATAAGAATATACCTAGTTACTACACTATATTTTTTGGATAAGTCAAGGTAAAAAGAATTTACTCTTATTTGGTTAGACTACATGTGAGCTTTTTTGTGTGCCTAGAAGAGAATGAACTTAGACAGCTTTAAGGGCTATCAATATTTTGTACAGCCCATGTATTCTTTGCATTTTATCATCATCTGTATTACACACTTGCATAACAATGTTAGTGGGAAAATTCTGTATTATGCTACCTAATGCTAACTAAAGTATGAAGTCAGTAGGTATGTAGTCTGGGTTGCCATTAATCCTAATTTGATTCAATTTTTTGTGTACATGACTTTGTACTTGCTGCAGCCTCTGAAATCATAATTAACAGAGGAAGGATGTTGGTGAAGCCCTGCAGCTGTAAAATTTAATTACCAGTGAAATTATTAGGATATTTTATTTGATTTGTTTCATTCTATGAAGTGAAACACTACTTTGATGGCCAGTGTTTTAAATGGAACAAGTCAAATTAAAATGTTATAATTGGCTTTGTAGTTGGATTTTGAACACCCTGTATTATCCTTGAGGAAAGCATGTCTAGGCATTGAACTACCAAGTGTTGTATAGCTTGGAAGTATACAAAATGCTTGGAATGCAAATTCATGACACTAAACTTTCTTGTTTGTTTCTCTTGTACAAGAAGCTGTGTGCTGCCTGATAGGTCTTAGGACACTCATATCTACTTTCTCTCAGGTTATACATGAAGGATATCTTTGTTTGACTTGAAATTTTTATAAGGTTGGTGCACTACACATGTACTTGGGGACCTGCCACTTAATAGCCACTGCCCAAGTCAGGTACTACATGTCAGGTTTTCTTTAGTCATAATATTTGAAACAACTGTTTCAACTTATGCTTAGTGTAGTTGTTGTTATCTGGTAAATTAGAAATTTACTAGTTACTGAATTGAGAATTGGTTTTTACCCTGAAATTCAGTAGTAATTTTTTATATACCTGCTGTTTATGAGGATTTTATTGTCAGTTCTCAATTTATTTGCTTAAATGTCAAGTTTCAATGTTGAATGTCATGCTTTTTGCTGGTTGGTTCATATTTTTGAAAAATTTAAACATATAACTAGTATAAATGATCAAATAAGTAAAATGTACCTGGCAGATCTGGGTCAAGTCACAAGCATGTCTGGTCAAGTTTGAAGTTGCCTGAACATTTATGGCTGAGTTTCGTATCTCGGGGCAATCTCTTCTTGGGCGGCTCGTCTTGTGTTAGGCGCTGCTTAAGGTTTCCATTTTTGTACACGTCTGTAGAAACAGACCTACTTCTGGCAAAATGAAGGAATCCCTGAACTAATTTTGTTGTACATCTTGCAATTGCTGCAATCAGCACCTGCCTTTGCAACACTGAAAACTATTTTCTTTTAGTGTGCATAATTCATAGAAAAACACAGATTAACCCCTTCCTTGGGAGGTTTTTTTCTGAAGGTGCACAATTGTGAAATGATTTTATTTTATCTATAACTCAAGATTTTTTATTTGGTACTGAGGGAAATTAAGGAAAGACAAGTAAACTCAGGTTTAGGTTTCTCATTTAAATATGACATTTGATGAGTTGATACCTACAATAGTAAAAAAAATGATTTGCCTAAAAACGAACTAACTCCTCCTTGCTGAAAAAAGGTTAGGAGAAATTAATCAGAATTTTGTTGACTCGTTTTAAATAGTAGGTATGTATTTTTATAAATGTAATGAGGGCATTACTGAAATCTTACTTTAGTGGGTAGCATATTTTGCTAAAGAAGTTGAATTAAAAGGCCTTTTAATGCTATAATTAGTATTGCTGGGAAATATTCTTTTCATTGAGAGGAAAGAATTATTGCTATTGTGATTTGTGCAGCATTACTTCAAGTGTTGTGATGGTATCAGTACACTGTTCTGGCAATTTGTACATGCCACACCTACCTTGCAAACTGCATGCATGCAATTACATTTTACTGTCACTTGCAGGTCATTGGTGAACTCTATGGACAAGCCAAAAAGACAAGCCATTTTTCCATAAACCAGATCTCTGTGTGGTTTACCCTACGCTCATCATATGAGACTACTGTAGACACTCAAGCAAATGATTCTGTCAACCAAGAGCCCTGATCTACAGTAACCAATTCTCATTTTTGTGCATTGACATTGTAGCCTTACACTTTGTTTTTGTGTTTATTTTCGTTCCTGTACATACATTACATATTCTCTGTAGTTCATGCTAACTTGTCACTTCTTTTCTCTCTCTTGAAGATTGCCTCTGACACAGCTAGGGAGCTTTAAACTAATTAACTGATAATTTGATTTTCGTTTTATTATGGTAATCAAAGTTGACTCGTAAAATAAAGAATACTTTGAACTTCCAATGCTAAAGCTAATTGTACTTCAAAGCTGTCAGAGTATCTTTACAAATGAAGTTATGTGCTCAAACATCCTTAAACCAATTCAGACATAGTTCTTTTTCCTGACTCAGCTCATTGTCTGAGTAGTAGTAATAGCAGTAAAATATCTTCTACAAATGAATGTTTACTGTATTGTTTGTTGTAATATTGCAAAAGCAGTTATCTCTCTGGAACACTAGTAACAATTTTTTTCTAATGTTCAATGTGAGATGACTATAGTGAACTGAATTAAGTCTAATTCTTTTAAGGATTGAATCTTCTAATTTATTTTTTGGCCCTGTTCATGAACTTTTGCCCCTTTTTTCTCTTCAACCTTTCCTATAACCATTTTGTAATGACTATTTGCTTCAAACTTTCTTTAGGAGTATATTTTCAACAACCACTTTTCAGGAGCATAATCAGTTTCAAAAAAAGGTTGTGTTACAGTTGAATATAATCTTGCATTTCTTGTTCTCTACATCTTCATGCCTAGGTTTCTTTCTTGCCCACACTCAGGCAGTTAGCAGCCAATCCTGGCTCCCTTCTCCCATGTTCAAACACTTCATAGTCCTGCTCAATAATAACCATGATTAATATTCTTTCCTTTATTTATTTTTTCTGTTCTATTGGGACACTTTCTCAATATTTTTGCTTAGTGAAAACCATGTGTGCTTTTTATTGTTTTCTTATTTATTGTCCATTTTTCTATTTTGATGCTTCCTTAATAATCCTGTTGAAAAATAACTATGTATGCTATTCCTTCATTTATTCTTCTTTTCCTTTTCATCCTTTGTTTTGGCCAAACAAGTATGTAGCACTGACTGGTGCACGACATAAAACCCAAGTTTATCTCTGACCCGAATAGTGCGTTTTGCCATTCTCTGATGTGCCTCTTGTCCTCAGATCCATGCTGACGCCGCAGCAGTTCCTGACGGAGGAGAAGGAACTCCGCGCAGAACACGAGCAAGAATACAACGTCTTCAAAGAGGTAAGTGTGCCAGTGTGATGGCTGAATGTCATGATGCTCATGTTGAAACTTGCACCATTTCCTCTATAGATATTTTCTGCTTTGCTTGTTGAGGTGTGCACAATACAGCTCTGTACACTCCCTTGTAGCGGTGCTCTCAACCTAATTTGATGCACTTGATACGTGAGGTCAGAAGATATGGTGGTCAGTGCGCAGCACAGCGTGTGCACTAAAGTCACTCTTCTTGTGAGCTCCGACCGGGGGACACGATGCGCCTCACCTGCTGTGTTCAATGATTTCCCTACACAGTGTATACACAATGGAAATGTATATGTATTCCTCTTACAAGTTGACATCCTCAATATGGAATTAGAATCGGTTGTGATGAAGTTTGTGTAGGTCATTGTGAAATTAGGATTGGCTTCTATGGAAGAAAAGTAGGACACTAGATAGTGTTATAATTGGCGAATGTGAACTTGGACTAATGGATTTACATGAGTGAAATTTTATATGAAATATATCATGAAAAATAAACTCTACTCATGTGAAGTGTTTTCAAGAGTTATGTAAAGCTAATACTTTGAAAAAGTATTCCAGTGATATTACCCAGGCAGCAAGCATCTGGACTTTGTGTATCTGAACGAATATATGAATGGAGTTGGGGTAGAGTAGCTAGTAATGGCATGCAGTTAATACCCTTTACTATTGGAGTGGAATGGCATCACTCAATGACTGACATTCATTAAATCTTCAAGAAATTCCTCAATTCATTTCTTCTGCCATAGATATGGTTTGTGGGTATTTTTGTTGCATTTTCAAGATTCAGTAAATGTAGGGTGTACATTATACTGAGACTAAAAAAAAATCATCAATTCATTTCTTCAGCTATAGATATGGTTTGTGGATATTTTTTGCTTCTTCAAGATACAGTAAATGTATAGTGTACATAATACAGTGACTAAAATAGTAAATAGGATTGAAATGTAATCTATGTAATACTAAGACTCTGATCATCTTGTTATCTTGTACCCATGCACACCCTTCAGCAATGACATAGGCAGAGGTGGGCAGAAATTCAGAGATCATTTGTCAGTAGTTAAATAAGGGTTTCCTTCTATCTTGGGTAACCGTTCTGTGGAACTGAAGAAAATTATTTTGATTGGTATTGGATATTTGTTGCGAAATAAAGAACAATTAAAGACTCGAACGGGACTCTTAAATGGTTCGAAATATTGGAACTTTTCTGTGATTTTTGGACGTTATCGTGGACATGAGATTGGTATATAACTTCAGTTCTTGCTTAGTATCTTTCAAGAGATCACAGCTTTCGTATATGAAAAGCAACACCTCTGCAATTCCACCGAGATCCTACACGCCGGAAGAAATGAATAAAGAAAACTGAACCCATTGACCAAAAAAAATCTATCCTTAATTCCCACTATATGCTAATATAACTAAAACACAGTTGTTGCTTGCTTGGTTGGTTGGAACATCTCTCTGTCATGCTCTTAACGATTTAGATAGGAGAAAATTTCCGGGTCCGTATTTCTAAACTAATCAGCGAGACTGTCAGAGAAGGCAGTCTGTATAAGTGATACTGAAAATAACGTTATTTCATGTAAGAGTTACCGTTAATCAGAGTTAATTTAAGGGTTTTAACATCTTTTGTTCCACCATTTTTGACGGGCGAGTCTACTAGTTACATATAATAAAAAGTAATGTGTTTGAATGTTTATTTATTTGTATCATTAGTGGTTACATCGGAGATATAACATGAGATTTTATTAATTCTACCAAGAAATATTGCATTAGGTAATTTTTTCGTTAAAATTGTTAGTAATTTTTATTATTATTGTGTCAGCTGTAGTCGTGCTACATCTGTGACAGCTGCGTGTGAAAGTGAAATTTTCCTCGCGGTTTTTGTAAATTCTATTTCTGAAGTTCGTAAGAGTGCATTCTGTGCGGAAAAAATGGAAACACAGTACAAAAAAAAAGGTGATTAGCTCGGGAACGAAAGCAAAGGCAAAGTTTAATACAAGAGGAGATTCAAATCATTGTCACAGGACTTTTTGATTGCTTGCTTGGTGGTCTGTGATTGCTGCGGGACTTTTATCTTTCGTACCCAATTTGCTTCTTTCCATTTCATGCCTTCTTCTTTGATGATTCTTTCTCCTCCTTCTTAACTTGTTTCTAAGAGCTGGGAATCCTGTGTGGGAACACACCTGGGCCTAGATTCTACGTTTTTTAAGTTTATCCTATGTAGTTCCTTTTTTTCGCTCTCTTTGGATCACATTTCACGCGGGCAGGAAGCTTTAATTAAACTGAATCTAATCTACTTATCTCTACGGGCAGTATTTTTTCGACGTTCAAATGCATAAAGCACTTGAGAAAATTGTTTAGAAGCTTTTCGATGCATTCACCAATAAAATAGCTTAATTCCCTTAGCACTTTGACTGCGATTCTCCGCGCAGAAAACATTTCATGTCGAAAAAAAATTTCGCTGTGAGCTTAAAGTTAAAGGATTTTGCTGTCATAAATTTGGTCATCCTATTCATTTTTTCCTCAATCTAAACTAGCTTATTCGAGTAATGAACATAAATTTTATGAAAACCTAAAAAATTGGTTACATATATGTTAGTGCTTTCGTTACGTTAGGTTAAATGATCGCGTGTACCGTATGTGGCGCACGTCGCAGTCAGAGTGATAAACCAAAAAAATGGATCCATTTTCTATAAGGCTATTAACTAACGTAAATTAGTATCAAGCACGTTTGATCCCGCATCTAGCGTTAGTTACGATAGTACTCTACCTGTATTCCGTACTTGTAACATCAGTTTGTGATGCGCCAGGTGCCGGAGATGCACCCAGACTACGAGGCCAAGTACGAGGAGTTCATGACGTGCTACAGGCAGCGCACGGCCGGCTCCCAGGGGGACCCTGGCCTGGAGGAGAGCGTGTGGGCCGCGTACTGGGCAGAGGAGCTAGACAAGCTCAAGCAGGAGGAGTGGGAGACCAAGCGGAAGCAACTCGTCGCTAAGTACAAGGAGGTCCTCACAAAGAAAAAGAAAATGATTATCGCTAATAAAGTAGAACAGTCTCCCTTGGAGTCGTCTTCGCAAGTTCCCGGAACGTCCGTGCTTGATAATGATTCCTTGTCGTCTGATTCCGTTCTGATGCAAAGCTTGGCGTTTGCTTCGAAGAACCCAGAAGCTGATCTGCTCGTCAAGGGTAAAACTAGTCCACTGGTGCAAAACGTGTTGCTGAAGAAAAGTTTTTCGTTTGAGAGCGCATTCAAAGTGATCGAAGACCTGTGCGACTCGCTTGGTTTATTGGGCACTGCTCTGAAGGGTCTTCTGGGCATAGCAAGAGATAGAGATCCCAATACCGTTGAGGGACTCAGAACATTCACAGAGACTGACAACGTAACGCTCATCAAGATGGTCATAGAGAAATGGAGAGAACAATTAAAGATTTCTTCGCCGACAATGAGCGAGCGACTGCAGGGAGGTATGAAGGCTGCCGAGGGTATTCTGCAGGAAGTAGAACGAAGGTTGAAATCGCCTCCTGAACCTGCAGCGACGTCTCATCCTGTTGCTAATACTTCTGACTCAAGAAACTCTGGGGTTAAAGCACGACGTACTTCTCCTACTGATGCTAAAAGTCTAACACCGGCTGTTAAAACGATCATGGATGACATCGACATGGATCTCATCGCGAGGGCCACATTGGGAAAGAACCCTGGCGAGATTCTGAATTTTATCAACAACACCCTCGCGTATGAAGGGAAAACTGTAAACAACGAAGAACTGACGGCTATTTATTTGTCGATATCGGCCACGCACACGAGCATGTCTTCGCATGAACAACCCTCGCCTTCTGCTCCCATCCCATATTCTTCCAGTGCTCCAACTACGTCTGTGACGCCGCCCACTTCGTACAGCAAGTCGAGCAACTCGTCCTCGCGTCACACCGAAGAGAACTTTTCTTCGTCTCTCTCAATGCCTCTCAAGCT
The DNA here is from genome assembly GCA_014899125.1 of Orchestia grillus. Lineage (NCBI taxonomy): Eukaryota > Metazoa > Arthropoda > Malacostraca > Amphipoda > Talitridae > Orchestia > Orchestia grillus. The sequence continues at coordinate 13,245 of VOMN01121395.1, forward strand.
TCCGTCAAGTTCCCAAACTGCCAACAACATCCTGATGGCGTCCATGTCGGAGTCCCTTGGGGACAGTTTTATTCCAGGACTCCCTGGGTCGACTACAAATGCTCGGAGTGAAAGCTCAGCCAATAGGCACTCGAACTCGGGTACCGCGTACATGAACTCTGGAGACCAGGGCAGGAACTACGGCCGCGACCTCCACCATCCCGCCATAAGTGCACCTCCCTACACTGCGGGCAGCAGCGCAGGTGATGTGAAGCACAAAGTCAAACAAGAATCTCGGTCTCCCAGCATCGGCAATGACGACTCCTGGTTTGTGCTCGAAGTGAAGACAGCTCTCAGTGACCCCAACATTACCATTGAAATGTTCAACAGGCAGCTGGCCACTATATTTGTCAAGAAGCCCCGCAACTATCAATTTTCGGCGAGCGACTTGAACCTTGCGAGCAAATTGCAGCAGTTAGGCACTTCCAATCATTCTGGAGAAGCTTTCATTTCAGCTCTTAAGGGGATTCTAAATATCTAACGCGGCGTCTTATGGCATGCCGCGTGTAGGTTAACTTTACCTAATTTTATAAGACATTTTTTTCAAAAACCTATTCAGTAATGAAAGCGATGGATGGTTTAAAATGTGTGCTCAGTAATTTTTCACGTCAACTTGACATCCTGTGAACCTCACTAATTAAGGTACTAATTATTGACTGTATCTATGCATTGTTACATGGGGATTATTAATGTTGAGGCTTTTGCTGAGGATCAAGTAAATTCATTCACGATCTATTCATCTCTCACACTTGGGGTTCCATACGAAGTAGAAGCTGCGCCGTAAACTGATGATGCATAGTTGTTGGAGCCATTCCAGAAGTAACAGTGGTGCGAGCATAGGCAGTGGTAAAACACTAAAGAGAACCTGGTTGGCGTCACTAGCATTTTATCTGTTCGCTAGCGGTACACTCGTGTTGCGCAGCATTCGCGAAAGCGCTGAGTTTCCAAGCTATTGGCTACAGTTCCTTCATTCGTAGCATACAAGAGCTGTCTTCTGCACCCAACCGTTATCTCTCGTGTCTTCACCTAGCATCTCGCCAATATGTAAGCCAGATATTTACCACCCTTGACCAGCTATGGAGCGGTAGAATAGTTTGAACGTGTCACTCACCGAAAATCTATCCATAACAGCTACCATGATGTCCCGGCCAACACTAGTGAGCGCTCCTTTAGTCATATTTGTTGTTGCTATCTTAGGTGTAATGAGCTGTATATTTATCTTTTTAACTTTTTATTAAACTGCTTTGCTCGTACTCAACGTGGTGTTCAGCAGCGGTTCTCGCTATTCACGCACGCGACCCCCACGTGCAGCTGTGCTTCAATAACACTCGTGATGCCAGCATTCTCTTCATGTCGCAATCGATCTGAAAAAATATTTATTCCCATTATCATCCAAGCATACATATGGTAAAAACGGTTCAAGGTGGTTTAAGCTTACCGAAAGTCCCAAATATTGAAATCAGCTGCAGTCCTCTGCACTTCTGATATCTTATGATCCTACCAGTCAATTACATTGAGGCTGGGGAAATGTAAGCCACAGGCATAACCTAAAGAAGTTTTTAACTGAAGATCGACATTCTTATGACGAAAATTTTCATTTGTTCTTGGCCGTGCTTTGCAATTCAATTCTCAAACTTCAATTGTCCGCTTCAACCATGCTGAGAGCAATTTTAGGGCTCAGTGTAGAACCCCCCACGTCCTAAATTATCTGCGACGCATCATAAACTTAGTTTGTGTACTGGGTAGTCTTACACAAGTTAGAGCTTTAAAGTTCATTTTAGATTATATGCACAGAAATTTTCACGCTTGTGGTGCTTGTCAGCATATATATATATTGTGCTTTCAAGTTATGGTAACTTAATACTCATGTTGTTGCGGTTAGGGAAAATGATAGAACTGTGATAGAGGAAAAGAAATGTTATTCATACGATCCTACGCTATTGAACATGAATCGGGGTGGGCCCCATTTCTATTAATTTATTTTCTATTTCTTTTGAAATGACCATTCGAATGAATTTCACAATTCATTTGTGCAATAAATTATTACATTGCAATACGTTTTCATTGTGCAGTTAAAACTTTTTAGAACGTTTTGATCAACCATCTATTTAGAGAGCGAGATTTCGGTGGCGGGTCCTTTCCTGCACTTTTGGACAACAGACTAGGTACCCCTACTAACATATCTTGTCCGTCGCACCAGAATACTCGTTCCTTTATCCTCCAGCTAGTTTAAAACAACACAATCTCAACTTAACGCAAAAATAATTTGGTTGTCATACGAGTAATATGCAGTCAGGAAAAGTCCACCACGATCACGTACCGTGTTAAGAGGCACCAGATCACATTCCTGTCGCACGTCGCTGAGACAACGGCTCAGTCAGCCGAGTCCTACTGCTGTGGCCTCACACTTGTGCTGAACATGTTTAGCCTGCCAGCCCTGCCAGCTGAACGACTATTAAATTACTTTAACGAAGCTTGATCTAATTTTCCTTGCTATCAACAAGTATTAGAAATTCGCGAACAACAGGCCGCCGATAAATAAATGGGCCGCACACATTCCAGTCGGTCTATACGGTGCGTACATCTTGAAAATGTGTCTTGTAGGTCACGATTACTGTTGGTCTGTAGTCCTTGCTCGTGCTCCAACTAAATTGTGTCTATTTCCAAGGGCAGTGTTAGCAGATATCTCCTAAGTTATGCTGCTAGTTTGGTTATTCTTACCATTGTTCAAAGTAGTAGGCAGCATAATTATACAGGGAAGGCGAGCTGGCTGCACAGTTGCAGTTCATCCCAGTATAGGGCGCTAGATCGGTTCCCGCAAATAGCCGCTCTACAATCGCCCCACACGAGTACAGTCTACAATATTCACACGAATTCAAATAATCGGCTAACGAAAAAATGTTAGAAATCTTGAACTAATGCAAATATATTTACTTCATGTTGAATATTTTTGTTTCCGCCGATTTCAATTACCACTGGAAAAACCTCCTGAAATGTTTCATTTCACTTTTGCTGGAAGTAAAGAGCCATCTCTCTCAAATTTTTGTCTCGACTGGCGAATGGCAACTGCCCCTAAATGATAGTTGCGAAATGATAAGTTATTCCTCGTCATTTTGGTCAAACGTTAATTATGACTTCCCTGAAATCAGTAACTTACACACACCACACTTTACTCTTTCATCAGAAAAGATTTCAATGAGCTACCACATTTCTAAATATCTATTCTTTCAGCTACTCTAAAATGCTCAGGTGATGATGAATCTGCTTTTCGATTAAATTAAAATCAACGACTGATCAGGGTTTTGCCAAAGTACAGTTGAAACCAACCAATTCCCTCAAATCTAAGACCAGGTCTTTTCAGTATGAACGTAATTCAACCTATACTTATGTTCAGTACACAAGCAGTTACAAACTATGTCACACGCACTGCCTGAAGTAACCAGAAAAAGATATGATACGTAGTTCAGTAGTGCTGTTCGCCCAGCTGGGCGCACAGGCCTCACGACTTACCATTGAGTGACGCCGGCATCACGCTGTGCTGCGAGGGCGCGTGCTGCGAGGCATCACGCGCGTGCGAGGGCGTACGTCCTGTAGCTCCTGTCGACGGCAGGGAAGTATGATAGATCGTAAGCTAAAAAGTTGAAATACATCCGAGCATGAGAGAAATATTAAGAGTAATTACTGAAAATGAGATTTTCGCTTCAATTTTTAGTTAACAGTGTTTCCAAAAACAAGATTCTTGAGCATAGTTTCATATGATAATTTCGTTGTACATAAATTTAAACCTAAATTTCGTACCTAACATTTTAAAATCAACTCTGCTCGACGTAATGAAAACCAAAAAATTAAAGCTGTTCAAACTTGTATATTAATAGAAACAAATAATTATGCATGTGTTTCATTCCAACTTTGAAGCTCGGTATATTTTGTCAGAAACGAGTACTCAAAGTTCCATTTCATGTCGTAAGAAACGCACAAATTTTTTTGGGTTTAATTTATCCCCCCTTTAATGTTGCAGTACCCAAATCAAAAACACAGGCCCTGGCTCCTCTGTCTATTTCTCCACAATGCAAACTACTCTGAAAATGTTGTGAACTATGTATTTATTTAGTTTTCTTCTTGAATTGCATATCCCAATCTGAAGAAAATATAGCTCCTTGTAATTCTTACATGAGACAACATCGAAGAATTTACAAGGGGATACAGAAATTAATTTCATCAACGACACCGGCTGCTTTGCAAGGAAAAACCTGGTGGAAAAAATCATCAGAAGAATCTCTCAAATGCAAGACTACATCATTTGTCTCAATACTAGCAGAAAAGGATAAAATAATCCATTTTGAAATTTAGGTATTTCGTTTTTTGCAATAAAGTTGATTCAAAATGGCTTAGAGTATTTTAATGCCATTTTAATTTATCTTAGTAGGAAATCCTCGGTTGCTTGAAGCTGTAAAAAAATTGTCAACTCCGTTTGTCTATTCAGCTCTTCTATCCTCGAAAACAGAGCCACTAGTTCCGTCCTTATAGTGTTAATTCAAGAATTTCACTGAGACGCCTAAAATCGCTCAAACTCTTCCTACGATAGATCATAAAATGAAACACCATAGGGATGATTATAAGCCTGAAATAGATAGAAATATAAAGACTCGGTTACTGTCTAGTACTTCTAGATCATTGCGAACCAATCCTATACGTATACTAAAAATACAGCAGTGCGTCTAGGTCCCATAACAAGTCCCAAAATCTAGCTATGAATGAGGTATGTTTTAGCCGTCAGTTTTTCTAAAAATATTTACGTAGTCGAGAAGAAATTGTGCAAAACTTTAACATAACACTCACGCGAAGGCCAGTATCATAGTTGATGAAGTCCGGGATGGTGGAGGTCATCTTGCAGCCCTCAATGGAGAGGCGGGCCATGAGCCGGTGCGTGTCCCCAGCCCCTCTGCCACACTGGAGTAGGTCACTTGAGCACTGCCTGCAAGCATATGGAGTTTAATTCTAGGCTGTAGTCGCTGCATGATTTTTGCATAGCCAGTCATACTGCAACCACATGAAACAACTAAAGTCACTGTACAAGCTTCGCATAGGTAATTGTCCCACATTCATACAAAACAGCTGCAGCAGTCAATGTGCAGTTTCTCAACAAGGAGTCAGACCTCATTCACATGAAACAGCTAGTCACTGCTCAAGTTTTAACTAGATAATCTTGCGTCATCCACATGAGACAACGATGGAAATTTTATATGCATGTCTGACCCATAATTCTGTAAGAGGCAGTTAATAAATAAGCAAGGATTTCTCGGTATCTTCATAAAAAGTAAAACTTTCTCGTGTATTTCAAGAGGATTTGCAAGTACCTATCCTAAAAAACAAACTTGGATCCTACAATAATTATTTAAATAAATGCATTCCTACCAATACTTGTTGGCATACCTTTAAACTCCTTAAATTAATTAAATTAAAAATCAATTAAATATCTAGACTCGATGAGACAATGGATTAAATCAGATGAGAACAAATGTAGTACAGGCCTGAGAAGTCTAGAGTTGGAGGCAACATCAACAGTACAAAACCAGATAGAGGCTGTTCGCTGAGGGCGACGCCTGCAAGTTTGTGTTTTGACAAGGTGTACATGCGTCTTCAACTCGTTCGTCGTGTATCTTGTCAATTCGTATTACATTAACGGTAGCAGTGCCACTTTGTAGAACATTGTCTGTTTGAAAGAAACTTTAACCGCTCACACCAAGAATTGAAGTTACCTGAGATAGAGAACTAAAAAGTAGCACACAAATACAATAAAATTGACCCAAGCCTTAGATTTTTACAATTTCTAGGGCTTATAAGTTGGGTCAAATTAAGGTAGCACGAATAGGAAAACTACATAGATTGAAAAATGGAAAGTTTCACTAGATTTTATGAATATTCTAAACATTGCTGTTATTCTATATAAGAGTATAATGCAAGGTACAGCACACCTTTACGAGAGAGCAGATGGTCCAAATCGCGTTGGGGTGCCACAGCCACCCGAGGTGAAATGAAAGCTGGGTGTAGGCCACCCTAGTTCTGCAGAACAATCCTTTTGAGCTGCACATGCATTGTCAATTGCTATTACAAATTACAGCGGCAGTTGGTGCTTCCAAGCGTAGACTTTCCAGGCAAGTTAGGCTACATCATGATGGATCAGCCGGAGGAGAGCTAAGCACGGTGAGAGGAGAGCTGATGGGATCAGCAACTCTCACACACACCAAACGGGCAGAGTTGTTGTAGAGCATCTGCAAAAAATTATCTGCTATTAACAAC